>JBBPNI010000063.1:0-48791 GCA_038091135.1 Leccinum fibrillosum
TATTCGTTCATGCTGTACTAATGTATCTCATTAGATCGGCTATGTGACCTCCGATAATGCGAGCAATAACAACACAATGATGGACGAGTTCGGGCGGCTCATCTCCGCCGAAACGGGACAGGAGTTTGACGCTCAAAAACGTCGATTACGGTAAGCTGTCCTATCAACCTCAGGCTCAAACGGAACACGTTCAACTTATTTTGCTGTCACAGTTGCATGGCGCACGTAGTCAACCTCGTCACCCAGGCTTTCATGGGGACCGTCAGCACGTCGAAACATTATGATCCCGCTACACCAGAGGCGGAGCTAGTCTCGGACAGTGACGAAGACAATCGCGATGTGATTGGCATCATCCGTGCCATCACCGTCAAGGTAAGTGAAACAGATCCCTAATTCTCCATTCATCCAACTTGAGTGTCTCACGGTTACGGTCACAGGCACGATCATCGGCGAAACGCAAAGAAATGTTCAAAAGAATACAGACTCGTGGCCGTCCGTTGCAGCTCTTGCTGGACATGAAGGTACGGTGGTCGTCCACCTTCATCATGCTTCGTCGTGTGCTGGAGCTGAAGGAGGTAAGAGATCCAGTCTGCCGTTGTCCACATAGTACGCTAACAAATTTCAGGAGGTGAATACATTCGTTGCACGGCTGGGTTTGCAGGAGCGGGACAGTGAAAAACGCCGCAAGATATATGCGTTGGAGCTAAGTGATACTGAGTGGGAACGTGTCCACCTCACGTTGACACTACTGGCGGTATGTACTACGTTACTACGCTGATACAGACGCTCACTAGTCCTGAAGTACGCTGAGAATGCCCAACACGCATTCTCAAGTGAGCAAGGCCCTACTCTACATACCGCTTTGCCGGCGCTCGAGGCACTTCATAAAGTATGGTCAGCACGGGCGAGAAGCAAGAAATACATCAAGTTCAGTGACGCACTCGAGGCAGGACTGAGGAAGATTTCAACTTACTATAACCGCACATCGACATCCGACGCATATATTATTGCTATGAGTGAGTTCTCGAATGTTGTTTGCTACGTATCTGATCTCGGAAAATTGTAGTTCTCGACCCGAACCAAAAATTAAACTACATCCGTACGAGTTGGGGTGAAGATCTCTACACCGATGCGATGCGCCATGCCGAAGCTATCGTACGTCATTATCAACTAAATACAGATACGTGTGGTTAACACACACAATTGAAGTATGAGGAACGCTATCGCGCAATGTATGGTGATGCTAGAGAAGGACCGCAGGCTCTGACCCGACCACGACCTGTCACATGCCAAAATCCCAAAGTCCGAGCCCTCTTGAGTGAGCTCATGGACGACGACGACAGTGAAGGCGAAGATGAATCAGGGACTACGAGTGAGAGCCGGCAATGGGAAGACCCATCAAGACCGTGGCTACAAGGATTCCATCAATACCTCAACACTCAAGACATCCTTGGGTCGGACCTTTCAATAATTCAATGGTGGGGAATCAATTCCGTTCGGTATCCAGTCTGGGGGTCCCTCGCGCGGGATTTTCTGTCAATAATGTCGAGCTCCGTTTCATCGGAGCGCGTGTTCTCGTCTGCCGGCATCACGATTAGCAAGCGACGGAACAGTCTCAAGGCGGACATCGTCGAAGCCCTTCAATTTCACAAGTGCGCGTCGAAATCTAAGTTACTATTTCCACAAGAGTTGTCCGTGTTGGCGGAGACTCAAGAGGGGGCGAGGTCAGACGAGTCGGATGGTGATGGCACGAGTGATGAGGATGAGATTTGGGACACCCCTGTGGTAGCTACGTAGTAATCAGGCATACATCCAATGGTACTTTGGTATCTAGACATGAGGCCACGGCTTCTGCATGAGCCATGGCTTTCGGGCCGAGCCAAGCCACCATTAATGGCTTTTAGGGGCTTGTGGCTTGGCTCATGATTTGTCAGAGCCGGAGTTCCCCTAAGCCGGGCCAAAGCCGGGGCTTTCAAGCCAAGCCGGGCCGGCACAGCACTATGGAAAAGTTCTGGTACCAGCACTTCCCTTGTGAGTTTCTCTGCTTTTTGTATATTTTCCGTGTTCAGATCAGGTGCATTCCAGCTAAGCCTTTCCCTCCACCTCACCTTCAGAGGAAACCTTATGACCGACTCGAGTATTTATACATTAGGACTAACTACATACATCCGGACTACATGAGGTGTTACCTACATATAATGGTATGGATTACAATGTAATGACAGTGGTGATGACATGGTGATGTAGTGTTCTAGACATCGAGGGCTGAGGGGTAGGTCACCTGACCTTAGTCCGGGTTTTAGTATGTCTGGCCTCTGCTCCGGACTATGAGTGGTCAGTCGGAATAGACTGGTGATTTACAATACTACTCCCTCTTCAAGGCATGGATTCCAGACACGCAGGATCCTCTAACCAAGATAATGAATGAAACTCCATCAAGGAGAGACCACAGATTTTTCTTGGAGCAGCTGGGTTCAACCGGTGAAAGTCGGCGACAGTGTTTTTGGCATTACTGACATTGGCCGCAGTTTGCCACATCACATCAGTGATATCAAATCCCTTCCACTTCACCAGGTACTCCAGTTTGTTCCTTTTTACTCACGATTCCAAGATCAACTCCACTTCCCATTCCGAAACACCTTCCTCATTGATGAGGACCGGGTCCGGTCTAACCACCGGTTGTTCAGGCAGTTTTAACTAATAGTCCGATAGTCCATTTAGACTAGTATTTCTTGTTTCTTTTTGTATTTTATCAAGAAAAGAGGAAGAGAGGTGAACATCATTAATGAATACATGTGGAGGAAGTACAGTAATGTTTTCTTTAAATTAGATAGATACCATCATGCCTAAATACACCTTTTTTTGAAAGAAATGACACTTCGAGGGTTTCACAAATAAATTGTTCTCCTGGAGACATTAAGGACTTCCCGGACTATTTTGGCATGCTCTTCCTGAGAGAGACCACCGGTAAAGATACATAGATTGTCGAGGTATTTCGCTACATTGTGATGCAAGTCATGAAATATGTCATTCATCATTGCCTGGAATGTGGATGGCACACAATGTTGATGTAACCAAAATACATGACCGTCAGTTTGTAGGCTCCGAGCAGTGTAACAAAGCACCCTTCCATTCATTCAGGTTGGAGGGACTTCTTAGCACACCTATGGATCTGGGTTTGTCCTTGTCTCAGACTCAGCTGCCCCAGACATATGCAATCAGTCGACTATGGTGGTACTGTTGGTTCCCTACAGAATATTCCCTGTACTACTTGGCTAGATATCACTTACACTGTTGGTCAGCTTGCTTTCTTCATTGCATGATTGTGTTAGTCTTTTGGTGGACCAAGATTTGGAAGATGGGGCACACCAATTTAGGAGGCGGAAGTATTATGGTATAAGAGAATTGTGGTGTCAGTACTGATGGGAGTGGGATTGTTCAAGTGACAATGAGGCCAGGAGGAAGGTGGATAGTTTGATGGAGAAGGGGGGAAGTCTGCGAGGAGAGCGAATGATTCAACAGGTGATGATGCATGAGTGTGTATGTTGAGGGGTGATCTAGGAAAATGAGGGAGTGTATAAGGATGTATGTCTAGGGTTCATCCAGGAGAGGGTGGGGAGTTTGTGGATTTGACAGGTAAGGAGATGAGATTAAATTTGGTCTGTGAAGATCTAGGTTGGATAGGGTGCATCAGGATTTAGCAAAGATGTGTGGCAAGCTTAAGAGTGGTGACTCAGGGTGGGTCCACTGGGTGATGTTGCTTGTCAGCTGTATTTCTTGACTTCTCTGAGGCTAGTGGAAGAAGTGTTTTTGCCTGTCTCTAGGTATGGGAGAGTAGAAGGTTGATTTAAATGTGGTCATGTTGAAACTGATGGACATGTGAATGCCAAATACTAATGTGTGATGTACCGAAAATGAATCAAGTTTGGCATGGATGGTAATGGGGGAGATTGTGCCATCTGAGTAGTCATAAAAGTGTACCTGAAGATCTTCATTAGTAAGTGACAAGCTACAATCCAAATACAAAACATTTATATGGCTGTTCTGAACAACTATGACAAGATAAGCTTTGGTATCCATAGTCTTGCCAAGGTGAGATGCCAGCTGGAATGGCTCTCAACTGTACTCCCTAATCACTTTGGAGCTGAGCCACATGCCTTCATCTTGAGGCACAATGGCACTGATGACAAGGATACTATCATAGATTGTATTTTTATGATTGTATTTTTATTCATAGCATGTCACACCCAATCAGGATGTAGCTTGTGGAGAAATTGTTGGTGTAAGCAGAGGCAACATCAGTAGTCATGAGAGTGTTGAGGAACAACATCATTTGTGCCACTTCTGAGAGCTCATTCTTGGAGGTTTTGGTTGGGATGAAGCACAAGTTTCAGTGCTTTCTTTGTGCATTGTAGAGATGGACAGAGTCATCTAAGTCCAAGGTTGAAGAGGTTAGATATGAGCAAACTGGTATGCTGCTCAGATAGCTCTATGGTAGGTGTTCTTTTTGAATGTTGCAATTCCATGCTATCAGGAATTACTGAAAATCAATTGGTTGTGGATGTTTCATGTTCACATTTGTCATTGTGGACCAGACTTGGGGAATCTATCAGTACAGCCAATAGAGGCCCTCTGACTGTGAGTATTCTGGTATGAAATTGTTCCTGATCACTGCTACAAACCAAAATCAGTACAATTACTGAAAGTTGACTTTCTGCCAGACTCAGACTGTGGTTTTTTTGGATCTATTCCTTGTTATTCAAGCATGTCACCTTATTAAGATGTAAGATAGAGTTATTGACCATGGGAAATCCAATTGTGATGGTTAGAAGTAACACAATGAAGCAAAAAAAAAGATCCAAAATCACCAAAAGTAACAGTTGCTCTCTGTACAACTGACTATATTCTGTTATTACAGTCTTCAATAAATCTTGTAGTTTTTATGGTTTCTATAAATGCATGTTTAATTCCATTTGTAGAATAAAATACATGTCAAAGTTTACTTCCAGTAGCCCAAGCCAACACAAGAATTTGTACTCAGGCAAGTCTCATCGTGTGCCAAGCATCATGTCTGAGTCAGCTTCACCATCCATTTCTATCATGTCATTGCCTATTTGTGTTGGAGGTGAGAGAGTGGGATTAAAACAAAGAGATTCTAGCGAGGAAAGTGGCAGAGGGAGGGGAGAGCATGGGCCCCCCAGGGAGACAAGGGCAGGAGCCGTAGTAGGTGGGTGGCGGTGCACTTAGGCTTAAGTATGCTCCCCATATCAGCGTTACCAGGAATGGTACAAGTCAGGGAAGTGGAAAAATATATCTACGGATTCCTCTTCTCTGAGGAATGCAAGGGAACACGAGGTTCCCAAGTCGCTTCCATGACAGCCTTCTGCAGATGATAGTTATGGACCCTCCATGCTGCATGGAAACAATTAGTAGTTGTTGTTCAGATTCTTCCAAACTCTCGGCTGAAGCTTTTTTTGTATACCATCGCATGAACTGTACCTTGGCAATTCTATAAACTTTGTCACAATGATCTGAAGTTTGAGACCTATGATTCAAGAGAGTCTGAGAGCTTCGCTCCGAGATGCTATGGCTCATTTCTCCATCTGGTTATATAATAGCATTTTGGGTCAACACATTCATTCAATTCCAGATCAGTGACTGGTGCCGCAAGTACTTTGTACGTACTTTTATTTGTTACCACAGCTCATAATGTCTAACCAATCACTGCCGGTGCATATCCACCTTGCTCCATAAACTTAACACCCGCCTTGTGCACACCCTCAACATTCAAGCATGGCTCACGTACTATTGTCATCTGCGTGCACTTCTGATGGTCGCTGGTTTTCGCCTATCCCTCAAAGTAAGTACTAGAAAATCGGACGGAAATTTTTCCTTGCTTTATCTTTCCTTGCTAATGTTCCTACCATGAGTTGAAAACCCTTCCAAACTCCCCGCTCCTGCACCCTCAGCTCCCACTGCCAGCAGACAAGGTTGTTCCAAAAGATCCGGTGAGAAGGCTCCAGCACATGCTGCCCCACATACCCGCATCGAAGAAGGAATTTGATCTTGACGGAGAGTTGGCCAAGGAGGGCTTCAAATCAGAGGAGTAAGCTGATGGCGATCAAGAAGATACTCCTCTGGCTCTGACTCCAGCTCATGTTCCTGCCAACCCACAGCCTGCACAAGGTGGTGTACAAGACCCATTTGTCGACCCCTCCCGAACCCAGTCCACCAAATCTGCCAGCACTGCAGATAGTGTTTAAAAGTCCAGTCTGGTCTTTTGCCTATTTTGGAAAAGACTGGACCAAGACCGGTCCTGGGAATTTCCTGATATGGAAAAAACCGGACTGAGACCGAACAAGACCACAGGACTGGTCTTTTTCAGTCCAGTTCGGTCTGGTCTTAGGACCAACCTATCGAAAAATACTATCAACTCCTGGCTTACTGCCCATATTTTCTTTATGTAAATCAGTTCAGAGACTGTCGAGATATTAATATTTTAAAAGTACATGTCATTCTCGAGTTAATAGACTTACAAAACCCATTTCGAGGTACCAGATTGCGTGGGAATCGAGCTTAGCAATGGTTGTACAGATTATCATTCTATCCTTGATGTAAGCATCACGTATCCACATCAAGTGTTGACTAATCACTGGTGCCAGATCCCACACATGGTCCAGCATCGTGTCTCAGGTGGAAAATTACTGTGCCTTAGATTCAGTTCCATACTTCAAACTTTTCATGATGGAATGGGAAGATCTTTGAGAAAGTCAACCTTGCCTCAAACCATGGCTGGACATCAGGCTCAAATGGGCTACAAAGTACTACAACCATATGGATGAGACTACAGCCTACATCATTGCAATGTGTACGTATCGGTTTGAATCATAATGCAACGGTTAATCCTTACGCTTTCAGTCGTCGAGCCATCTATTTGAATGAGCTGGATAGAGGAGCACTGGGATGAGGGGTATATCACAAAGTCCAAGAAGATCATTTTAGACCTTTTAAGTCTCGACCTTTCAGCTCCAAGTATATGATATTCATCATCTAAATCTAGGGATGAGCACGGATATACCCTGGGGTGTGAGAGCCAATACCCGTACCTGTACCCTTTGATATACCCATACCCACAGGTCTGGGTTAATTTATGGGTCAGAAAAAATCAATCCGTATCAATACCCTTGGCGGGTATACCCGCGGATATTGTTCATGATGACACCATGACATATTAACTAGATATGTCTCTACTAAATATTCCCAGTTGAAAAATCCCACCTGTCATCTTCCCCATTGACAGCCTCAGGCAAAACGGTCACACTCGAAATATCATGGTCTTTGATAAGACCAGCCAGGCTCTATGATCCAAGACATAATACCACTCAACTTGATTGTGCTGACAGTTGATTTCGAATGTGGCTCAACAATAAGCAGCCACAACTAAAGAAACGTTTGACATCAACAGATGGGTCTCAGGCCCAGCAATAGTTAGTAGCACTTACCTGGTATACTCAAATAATCAAGCGCCATGCGATGAAGGCGCAGATACAACACACAATGATTGTGCCACCATATGAGGGCATCCGCAACATGTTCGACGTCACTGCCGAGGTAATGATCAAGTTCTGACTGCAACTTGGTGGCCATTGGTGGCGCTAGTGCAGCTAGGTTGTTAAAAAGGTTTGTGCTCTGTAGATAATAGATTTGTTGAGTAGATTATGATTAGGAAATAACTAAAGACAAATCTTTTTTGCCCAGACTCAACCTTGACAATGTCAACATCCGAGCCTTCTGCATCTGAGTTACCTGCATATGAGCATTTGAACGTATCTCGAACTCACACTCAAGATCGACTAGGAGCTTCAATATGAGGTAAGCATACAGCAAGAACTTTAACCATACCTTATCTGATATTCCAAAATCTTTTAGCATCTTTGCGAATACTTTCACCAGCTCGAAGCCTGTGTGTGACTGACAACGCCACACCTGAGTCAGCAACGAACATGGTGACACTCTGGTGAGTCACCTTTGACACTTCAACCAAGTCTAACAGCATTGATAGCACCTTGCCATCACGCTCGAGGTGGAGGCAAATGCCACAAACACTCGGTGGTTCGGGGACGTCCAAGTGTCTGTGGTGAAACTCAATTTACCCTCATATGCCTGGTAAGTAATTCATATTTTCTCTGGTACTTCAAGTTGATGCATGAGAACAAACGGACCTGCAACATTTCAGCTACATGCTCTCGTGTTTGCGTGAACACAAGTTTCACATTGCATGAAACAGTGAAGCAAGATGGTAAGTAGTATTCCGGTATACCAGTCTTCATGAGTAACTGAAATGACCAGTCCTGGACTATTGTAAATGGCTGTAGGTTGTCCGCAACCCACCACACAAGCTCTGCCCTTCGTTCAACGATGCAATCAGACTTGCATGCAATGTGCTTCAGTAACAGCTTGAAGGACATACCTTGTCTCTTGACGGGTGTGTTGTTGGTGCAAGTAGGTAATTTCCCCTTTTCCTTTGCATTCAAACGCACTGGCAATTGATCTGTTTCATAGGTAGGTTTTGACAATTTTGGTGTGTACTTCATTGGCATTCTTTGCACTGTCTGCAGCTGCTAATACTTCATTTCCCCAGCATAATTTGACGTGCTTTCTTAGATTACTAGTGGACCATGCATCTTTCTTGTCAAGAAAATGACGCACAGTCACTTTGCAACTACGTCCCAAGCATCTAAATTCATGGGCTCGCTGGTCATTGACTTCAACAATCTGAGGATCCGGCTTGAAGAAGGCATAAACGGGTGAGACCCACTCCGTCTGTAGTCAGACTATAGATATAGTGTGACTTATAGGTCTTATAGGATGGTAAATGGTGCCAAAATGATCCACCCAATTCTGCTTCGGCCATTTCAGACTCATTACCTGGGTGGTCACTCGTCTCATCTACAGTCTCAATAGTGACCAGGCGACACCAGCGGTCAATACAAGGTGGACAAGGCAGTGTGCGAGGTGGACAAGGCTCTTTGTTGGAGTCACTTGTGTCCAATGTTATGGGCATCCCATCATTGCAAGTAGTATCTGACTCAGAGCCACCAATGCGGGCATGCTTGAACTTGGTAGCATGGATGCTGGCAGCAGAATTCTTCTGTTTGTTTGATGCAGCTGTGTCAAGTGTTGCCTTGGCCTTGTCCGTCATCGTGATTTTCCGCCTTTGGGTTGGCTGCGGGAAGACTCATAGCTGATGTTTATCCTGCTGAACCTATATCCAGGATGTTTTACCTACCAATCATTTGGATGATCTGAATCAGATCATCTGTATGAGTCTTATGCTCATCCGCACATATGGGCTCTGTTCCTGAACAATACTGAGACGTTCTAAAACTATCCTCAAATGAACAGAATCTAACGACTGGGCCAGCTATAGATAAAGAAATGTCCGTAAAGTTGTTTCTGCCCACTGGGTGGATGGGCAGACCCTGGACTCGGATGTATTGTCTTGTGAGCTGTGGACTCGGATTGACTAACATCACAGTGTCTCTACAGATGGTACAGCTGCTGAATATGAAGCATAAAAGAAAACTTCGGTATAAAGTAGTGCCCAGAAGATTCTCGTAACAGTTCATCTATGAAATATATCTTACCGTCCTTACGAACAACTGGAGATGCAGCACCATCAAACAACATCTTGATGCCATTGAAGACTCATCGTAAGGATACTTGCATGGCATGACAAGTCAGCAGATTAGCATAGTGCTGCAAGCTCGCTGGTCAGTCTGATTGCATTTGTGGTTGTCTTAACAACTTTTCAAATGAAATGAAGCCATTTCCAGAATCTCAGTGCGCTGCATGACCTTGCATACAAGCGCTACCACTGATGTTACTTTTGGTGATTTCGCACTCTTTTCATGATTTTTATATATAAAAAAAATAATGAACTTTTTAGATCAGCAACATTAACGACCGCAGAGGTACCCATCGCAAACCAAAGGCCATCTGTCACAACACTTGGGTTCTGATTTTCTGTCCTCTCGGTCGCAAGGGTACAGAATGGCCATGGCGGGTATCATTCCCTTTATCGAGAGATGCAGGGCACATCACAGGCAGTACCGCATTCTGTACTACTCTCGAAGTAGGTCAATTATTTGTCTCTTACATATTGATATTGTTGAAGAGCTCGTGTTTAGCATGCACACCAGAACCTTAAGCCAGTATCGAAATCCACTGCGGAATTTCACTTGAATTTGGTTAGGACCAGATTCGCCCTTCTGGTATCGGTGCATCACCAGTGCAAGTCCCTCATGCTTCATCTGCCCATGGACCCGAGGAGCTTGCGAGCCCAGTGGCAGTCTCTGGATATTCAAGTTTTTGATCTAATCACTATTCTTCAACCTTCTCACATTGGAATTCAACACGGCAAACAAGTCTATATTGTCGAATTTTTGACCCATAAACACTGTGTCAGAGTTCTAATATTATGATTGATTTTTAGCAAATATCAAGACATTTTGTTATACTTTTATGGAAACACAGGGTACGTTGCTGGGATGCTCCATCTCATACAGCCACCACCATTTGATCCGTTGTGCAATAGTCCGTACATATTTAGGTTGGCTTTAGAGGTCCCATTCTCTATGCCTCACAGTCCGGAGATGGTTGCCATGTGTGGATAATTTGTGGATGTCGTGTTATGGGAGTCCAGTGTGGTCTCATTCTCTTTCTGTATTACTTAAGATGTTAGACATGCACAGTCGCTGACCCACCACACAGTATCGACTTTGACCATGGTTATGGAGGGCGAACGCACTCCAAGATTTCCTGGCCCCTCCTCTTCCTGCACACTGCACTGCAAGATCCTTCAGTCGCTGGAAGTCGACCTGGGCATTGAATTCGCTGCGCAGCCCCAATGTGTGAGTGTTCCAGTTGGCTTAAATTCTTATTGCAATCGTCTGAACAGGCATATAATATAGTTGAAAGGACCTGCAATGCCCCACTCAACTTGGGGACAATATAGTGATGCCCTAAATTACCAAAGTTGCAGCACACGGCAACTTTCCTCTGGAAAATCAAACACATTCCTCATGCTGGAAACCAAGTCCAGCCTCACCAGCTTCTTGTCATTCCTCGGCGGCAAGATGCTCAAGGCCATCGCCAATTCAAGCGCCACAGCCTGCAGTGTTGAATGCCTGCATCCAGCAAATTACTTCCAACATTGGGCGTCGTCCTCCTGTGGAGGTTGTGGCAGAAGGCCCAACGGTGAGCGTGCCCTCGCGCAAGGAGGAAGCAGCGAATCTGGTGGAACGGTGAGTCGAACCAGCGTTCTGAAATTTCAGTAATGGTTACTGATCAACTTTCACACAGAGGTATGTTTTCAAAGGACCTTCCGTCGTCCTCGCACACACCCGCGTGTTCCTTTCGAACCTGTTGCGAGCCGTGGCCATCGACAACACAGCGGAGTCGACCCATTGGCGTTGCGCCAAGTCTTTGGACTGCGCTGACGACGGCGATAAGAGTGCGCCTGCCGTTCTCGAATCTTCACCGTTGGATCTTCAAAAAACATGGCAAAGAAGAGGTCATTTGCCGGCAAGGGGTGGAAGAAGTGCCGCTCTTCAACGCAATGCTGGGGTGTTCAATTCAAGTCCTGCGGTTGCCGTCCAAATTCACCTTCTAAATACTGGCAAACAACTAGCAGCCACACCACAACTGTAGGAATAATCATCACAACACGAAGAAATGAAGATCGAGGTATGTAGAGCGACCACAAAGGTCTAGAACCTCAAGGAGACAATGTTGATAGGGTTATCGACCATGGGGAATCGGATTCAATGGTGATGGTTAGAAGTAGCGCTGAGCGCTACAAAGTCTACAATGAGATAAAAAGATGAAAAGAGTGCGAAATCACCAAAAGTAACAGTAACTGATAGAGAGGAAGAAGAGGTCGAGGAAGAGGTAGTCGCCAAGAATGATATTGAGCGAACAACTGTTAATGAGGCTCACTAGTAACTGACCTGGAGTCCACTGTGAGTAACCAAGGGAAACAGAACAGAGGACTCCGAGTAACCATGTCTAGTGGATGTAAATACTGGCAAACAACTGGCAGCCACAATCAGCCAGAAGTCGCAGTACTGCACATCCGCAGGGATGGGGTTCAATTTCTTTTCATCGACCTCCATTGGAACGTTTAAGATGATAGTAGGCTGGGCGTCTGCTGCAGGGTTGCTAACCATGTCAGAAGGGTTCGACTTGCTGAGGCCATCATGAATAGTACACAGCCCGGATGATATTGTGTTCTCGTTGTTGCTTCTTGAACATGGAGCGTGTTGGAACCCAGGTGTGGTGTCCAATTGAACTACAGGGTTCGACATGTTGTCGCCGTGGGTTCATTTCTAGTGCAAAGTAGAGAGCCACAGGTCATTTGGGAAGTGTCTCATAGCTCGCAGGTGGTAGTCGACCATTGAGTAATCATATGTACAGATGCATACCCAGGTTCAGGAACATGTGATATTGCTAGTAGGAAAAGACAAGTACACACTGACTGACTGCTGGAAAATTGATGGCCAACTATTATGCATGCTGCAGTCGACAGACAGTTTGAAAGGGAACAAGTTGCAAGAACTTCATCGAAGGTTCAGTATAATGAAATGAGAATCGACATAACTCTATCAAGAAAAACTTCTGGTGCTTTTCTTTCAGCCAAAGGAATGCCAAGTGAACCGACTTCTAGCTCTATCTCCTTGAATGCCATATGCATTTTTTACAACTTTTTCGATCTCCCAATGTTGGGAGCCACTACAGCCTGTTAGTAACTCTATTCAATAGTCTATTCGGGCTGCTATGAACTTGCATATCAAGTAGTATTAGCAAGTCAACCTGAGGTTAAAGAACAAATAGCTCACCCAAATAGTTGCTCCTCTTAATAGTCATTCTAGAAACAAGAATCCCACATCTATCCACAAAGTGGAAACAGCCTAAGTTATTGGTCTTGTCAGCTGCTGCCTTGAAGATTTGATGAAAATTTCAGTAAATAGCTGACCTTTCATTATAGAATAAATGATTCACTTAAGCAACTAAGATTAAGACTAAGACACTAAGACAGTGACAGTCTTGCCAGCTATTCTGCCTAGTCTAACCATATATGGTGAGCACTATTAGTAAACTTGAGTCAGTAGTTGACTCAGTGATTTAACAGTGAATGTGTTCACTGTTACCTACATTACAGACGAGTCGACTCTTCAAGATATAACAGACTACATACAGTGTCATACACGAGACGCATGTTAACAACATGCGTTAGCTACATATTACATAGAGAGGTTGAGATTGCATAGCGAGAAGTTGAGATTCTAACTCCACCAAATCATGCTGCTAACGATTCACGAATCCATCTTACTGCCACAGTTGCGCACTGCGCCGGACAGCGAGCCCTGCAGATGGTGTGGAACCGGTGAGTAAATATAGATTAATTCAATGTTGCAGCGCTGATACAGAACGTTCATCCTACAGAGAAAAAAATATTATTCAGGTGGTTCACTCATATGTCAGTACTGTAATGATATACCCAAATTAGTGACTGTATTTGACATTCCATGTTTGACACCAGATTGTATTTGATCATGCCCTGTAACAGAGAAGAACAACTCTAAATATTATGGGGATATGGAGATCAGCGCATCACACATTCAAGACCCAGGAGGTGACATACCAAATGAGATATTATCAATAATTTGACAGTCAACTGATGTAGGCATCATCAATCAGAAGAGCCATCTTATTTTTGAAGAGAAAGGACTGATAAGTGCAGGTGCATCACATGGTTGAAGATGAAAAATATCAGTGGTAGCACGCCCAATGAATCCCTTGCTAATCCATAAGATCGATATTGGATCATCAATCTCAATTGTACTGATCAATGGGAGCAATGGTTGCTGACAGGGGTATGGAGGAAAGAAGTCAATTGTTGAATTGAAGCCAAGAAGAATGTGTTAGCATAGGCAAACACATGGAGGATTGAACAGGAAGTTTCTAAACACAAGAAGTCATAGCACCCCACGCACCACAGAAAAGGCAAACATAATGCCACCATGGCTGCAAAGTCAGCAGGATATATGCTTTGGTAGAGAGTGTCTTGACGGGAGTAGTATTTTTCTTGAGGTCTGAGCTAGTGTCACTATTTCACCGAGCACTTACATCCATATTTACCAGAGTTCCACATAATTGTCCTGATGATATATCCAATTGATCATTTTCTATGCCCCTATTATTGAAAAGTCATCAGGGAGGTCAGGCAATTGCAAAATGTGAGTACTCAAGGCAATATATGTATATTATAAATTATGTCCCTCATATCAGTCCTGAGCCAACAATACCATTTGCATAATGCATTGAGCAAAGAATCACCAGGAGGAGATTTTTTACAACCACAGGCTTTTTATCCCAGCAGCCTGTCCAACAGGTTTTAGATTGTTAGTTGTCCATACCTTAACAGCCTTGACAGTTTATCTAGAGTCAATCACCATTTTTCTGTACACTGGCAAGTTTCTTTCATAACCAGCCATGTCTAAGCTCCAGTGTGCTCACAGGTAACATAGCAAGTACAATATACTCATTTATATTGTTACTTTTCTTGCCAAAGATGTCAAAAATCAGATGTATCTGCTTCATCGATAGGTACTAGTCTTGATCGTGTTCGATTAGTAACTGTGTTGCCAGGATTTTCCTCTCCTCGTGATTGCCAGTGGTGGAGGTCACGACTTGCTGGGATGGCCTGGGGTTTGTAGCTGCTCTAGACAAACCACCCCATGCAGCCATTATCTGCTCCATCATAGCTTGGTTTGAGTGCATATTCGACTGGAGTGTGGTGAGACTTGTTGTTGATGGTAGTGCTGAGTTCTGAGTTTTCCATTGAACAGGCAATCGTGCGCCGTTTTCGACTGCCTGTGAATACTCCAGAGCCTGCAATGCTCCGAGTCACACTTGCTACTGATCCCACAGTAGCTGATACCATAGAAATATCATCGTCTGCCTTATGCTTGTTTGAGTCATTGAACCAGACAGATACACTTGATGATGGTTGGATAGAGCTCACGGCACTGGCAAAGCTGATACAAGATGCTGGGAGTCTGGGACAGAAGGTGGTCGGAAAGTGGAGAAGGAGGGCGATGAAAAGCATGGGCTGGTGTTGAATTGAGTTGGTTCAAGCCTGTTTGGAACCAGCTGGGATGAGCCCATTGTAATGTTGGGACCTGCTACTGTAGTGTTGCTGTGTGATTGATTGAAAGTGAGTGAGTAGTACTTGTACATAAAGATGAAGTGATACTCACCCATCTCTGGACTGATGTGGCAGGTGGCAGGGGCAAGATCGAAGACTGTGATGTAGCTGGCACTGGGCAGGGGGGCGGGGGCATCTTGAGATGTGAACCTATAGGTGCCTTTGCTCTTTGACGGTAACAATTTTGACGTAGTGGGACCAGCCTTTCTTCTTAAACTTGCTCACACCTTTTGTATTCTTTGTAATCATAGTAAAGTTGTCGTCAACGAATAAAACAAGATATCGTATGGTACACACCTTCATGATCTCATCCCAAACATCCTTACTTTCTACTAGCCCAATGTCTGCGCCCCTTTCCAAGGAACATGCGAGTCCCAATGTCGTCGCGAAAGTTTTGGTTCCTGTCTACACTCTTACGATTTCAATATCTGAATCACAGTCAACTTAAACATGCACAGAAAGACCGACATCATAGACTTACTCTTGACTGTGATTGATTTTGATTTAGAACCAATTTCAGTATTGGAGAGGGGGAGTGAGAGAGTGAGAGTGGTGGGAACTCACGTTGTCATCACTCTACCATCTCCTTTGTCTCATCATTGTCAATAATTCTGTAGGTGAGAGGAGTGTGTGCATGTGTGTTTTGTCATCGATATTGTACTGAACGTGCTGTGTGTGCATGCATATCGTTGGTGTCGGCGTTGTGCGTGAGGTGGGTATGTGTACATGTGACCTGATTACTGTCTATTTTGAGCAACTTGGCTACGTGGGAAATTTATGTAAAAACAGATCCATGCCACCTTGAATGACGATGTGACGCAATAAGCAATGATTAATTTTGCAGTTGGGCACCAGTCGTTCTTCAATCTTTAGGTTTGATTGTGCTTTTTTCAGTCAAGTATTGTGTGGGCGACAGCCAATCGGAGCTCAAAAAAAAACCATAAAGCATAGGGACTCCGATGTATGTACTCCAAGGCGCGGGAGTTGTTGGTATTTGTTCACCGATTTTGTGGTCTTCGAAAATGCCACAGTTTGTCAGTGACACGTCCTGTGGCACGGTGATGCGACTTGTTGATCGATCTCAGCAAAGCTCGTATTTTGCAAGTGCTGCCTACTAGATATAATCACTAAAAAACAATGTATGTAAGTGCCATAAATTAACAAACGTGTTTTGTGTTTTGTGTAGTGTCGCACTGGGGGTAATAGGTATTGATATTCAGATTCTAATACAGTACCGAACATGTTCAATACATTTGATTCAGGATAAAAGTCACACTACGAGTACGACAGTACACTGGAATGTACTAGCACATAAACAACAGGATCACAAACATCAGGAAATCCTCCCCATGAGTCATAATAGGTCTAAATAGTCTCTAATACACAGCTTTCTGTGCTTATCACACTTGGTACATTTTTTTGAGTACACTGTTTGCTACACTTTTTCACTTTTTGTACACTTCTTTGATACACTTAGTACACCTTTTGGTATACTTTTTTGAGTACACTTTTCTGTACACTTGGTACACTTTGTGCTACACTTTTTCGCTTTTTTGTACACTTCTAGGTGTATACTTTTGTGTACATGTCTGTACCACTGGGTACACTGTGCAAAAATCTATTTCCAAAAAAGGAAAGTCATTATTTCTTTTTGGTGTCATAACAAAAGTTGTAGCCCCTATTTATGTGATCCTAATGGTGCAACAATCTAATCAATCTGATCTAATCTGGATGAGATATGAGGAAATGGTCTGTGAAACATCGATGGAAAAAGGAGCTGTGTCATAACAAAAGCATTGGTACACTTTTTGTATACACTTAGTACACTCTGTCCTATACTTTTCCGCTTTTTTGTATACTTTTCCTACACTTTTGGTACACTTGGTACACTTGGTACACTTTGTCCTACACTTTCTCTCCTACACTTTTTCTCCTACACTTTTTCGCTTTTTTAAACACTTCTTTTGTACACTTGCTACACTTTGTCCAACACTGTTTGGTACACTTTTCTTTGTACAATTTTATAATATGTTTGAAAGAGTGATTATCTACATGCATTTTAGGATACCCAAGAATTCATGCTAATATGGAGTAATTCAGATGCTCATAAATTGTTGGTGTCGACATAGCAAGAAATATTCTGCTAATTCTATAATATGTATTATTATCTACATACATTTTGGGACATCCATTTATACAGCCTAATATAGGGTAATTCATATAAATTAGCGATATTGTAGAGATTATAAGGAATATAAGCCATTATATTATGTGATATTATCCCAGGGGTGGATTCCCTGATGAAGTTCGTCGAATAGAAATATAGCTAGTCTAGCACGATATCAATGTCCTTGGAACTGTCACCCGCTGGAGGTAGCGATACTATAAGGCAGATCCTGAATCCGGACAATTAAGTAACACACTTACTGGAATGGATTTAAGAATACATGTCATTCTCGAGTATCTATTTCTGAGAATAGAATAGCATGGGATCTATGCTTAGGGGTGGCTGTACTGAAGGTAGCTGAGTGACGTGGCTTCAATATCCGCCAAGAATTATGTAAACCTACCCATATGCGGCCACGATATGGCTGATCTCGAGTGATATGTCATTTGGGAGAAGGTATTTTGAGAAATTATCATAACTATCTCAAATAAAATCCTAAAAATGTGGGAAAATCAGGATAAATCGGTCAATATACTACCTAATAGGGGCTATCATTGGTCTGCCCAAAAGACCGGTCCTGACTGGTTTTCAGTTGGTCTTTTGATTTCCAAGACTGATGTAAATCAAAACCAGGAAGGACTGAACCAATCAGGACCAGTCTTTATCAGTTTGGTTTGGTTAAAAATCAGTTTTTCATTGGTCTTAGGACTGGACCAAAGTTTAAACACTAATGACTCCCAGTGTGTGAAGCAATCATCCGGATTCATGTTAAAGAAAGCCATCAAATTCCAGCTTGGTATGATTGAGCTTGGTGAAAGTGGTATCACTTGAGCCCACTTGACATGCTCCGCTGCATCTTGAATGAGGCTAGAAATCATAGGACAGCCTGATGATGGAGCAGACCATTGAGCATGCAGAGCGTGCACAGAGTGGACAGGAGTCATATCAGTAAAATACGAAGATTCAATTTAGGAATAAACTATACCATGCTCAGTCTGAACATCCGACTCAACCGAATCCTGAATCAATGGACTCAACACCCAACCTGTCCCTGAACCCAGGCACTCTCCACTATGATGCCAAGCTATGCTCTCGCACCTAGACCCATCCTCACACAACCCTACCACCTGCCCAAGGTTTTAGTGGGTATAAAGCTGCCCAGGCCCAGAGGTTGATATGGAGCCCCACACTGCCCCACACAACAGTGAGATGCCATGCGACCTGCAGCACCTTAGTAATTGCGATTGTTAGCCGGTTGTATGGCATATCATAACACTTGTCCCAAAAAATCAGAATAAAGTAAGTTGACTTATATTTCTTGAACTAAGCATTACTTACAGATTCATCAGTTCAAATTTTTCTGGCCTCTAATCCTGTCATGCTCACGTGACCTGCAAAGGTCAGTGTCAAGAGAGTCAGGTGTCCTATGTATGGAAAATAGTTCCACACTAAGACAAATATCCTTCAACACCTGAATCAGCCGAACGGATCCTGTGATTTGAGTCAACAGTTAGAAGACAGACAACTTGGAGGTAAGTAATGTGACCTTGTAATTCTTGTGCCCCTGAGAGCCGCAGCTTAACTGCTCTCTAGCTCGGTATAGCCTCAACAGGATGGAACCAACAATAACAATATGGACATCAATATGGATGAGCTTGGTCTTGGCGAAATACCTCTATCCCCATCTCACCTGCCGGAGTCAAGGGAGCAAGGCCACGAATACGGTATTGATGATGCACCTGTGCCTATGCTTCCATTCAATGAACATTTGTCTGAGGGTGACGATCACGAATTGGGTAATGGAGAGGAAGCACCCTTCACAGAGTTTTTTGCAGGAGTGGAAAAGGCTTATTGAGGAGGGAAGATGTTCATGGATGCTTTCTGAGAAGATAAATACTCAGCAATGAGAACAGAAAACATTTTCTACCTGTTTGCCTCCACTTCAGGCAACCTAACCCGCTGAGCATGCTATTAGCCTCTACTTTTTCTACGAAAAGTAAGGCTAATAGCATGTTATATTAGGGGAGTTCCCAGGGATTTTTTGACCCATTGCCAATATGAATTATTGAGTGTTTGGAACCATTATGTAAGTCAGGGCACAACCTGTGGGAGTCCCATATATATGTGTGGGATTCCCACTAGAGACAAGAATAACACAGATTTAAAATGGGTTTTTACTGATGGGAAAAGTGATTTCAAATTTGGTGGGAATTCCACAGCACCTGTAGATTTCCCACAGGTTTTTTTGTGCTGTTTTGCAATTTATGGGATGAAATCATTTGTAAAAAATATTTCTGCATTCCCACGACACTTCTGAATTTCCCACAGTTTTTTTTGGATATTTTGCAAATTATTATTGAATAGAATGCAATCACTTGTACAAACTATTCCCACAGACTCAGTTTCCATACATTAGCCAACTTTCCATAGTCTTATATATCTTTTCCAGTGTTGCACTGATACTTTTGCCACTATTGTATTTTCACACATATTTACTATAGCACTTAGTATCCACTGGCAATCAAAGATTATTAACATTCTAAAAACTATCATATCCCCAAGAATGATAGAACTACTCCAGACCTGGAGTTCGGTTCCCGGGAAGATAGCCCGGAGGAAGAGAATACTCTAGCTATGGCAAAACCAGTGGTGCAGTCAATACAGTCATCAAGGAGACGAGGGGGTTGAGGGCGAGTCCATGATGGATATGGTGATGACCCATCACAACTTAAGTATTATCCCCTTGTAGTGCAGGACATCCTAGAGTATGCCAAGGCAATTTCACACTGTGATGCTGCATCCTTAGGCTTGAATGCATATCCTTCTTGTGGGTGGTACAATACCAAGGGACCAGAGTATTTCAAAGAGGCAATCAATGAGCAAGTCCGAAAAACCCTTTCCATTCCTTCGGGTAGGGGATTCAATATCTATGTTGTCCTGCTAATGAATATACTTAGGTTGGTGGCCTGATAATGTAATGTTTCCATTCTGAGTGTATTGTTCCATTACATTTATTTTATTTGCAGATGAAGGCTGTATTTGACGACATCAGTTATGGCGAGTCGGGCTGCAAGGCACAAAAGTATGAAGACTATTATCTCTCTGCGCTTGCCTGCATGAGCAAGTGTGATACTGTTGCTCTTCACAAGGCAAAAAACAAAGGCATTGAGGGTTGAGTGGACCCGCATTGGGAGGTGAGTTTTGTCGCATTCAAGCTGCCCAAAATTTACATTTCGATTGAACAGTAATGCCAACAATGTGGATCTGACTGTAGATCAGAACAGATTTGATGTTGTTCTCAACTAGTGGGCCCAATTTTGTGCATTGCCGGCTTTTCTGTGTGTCACTGTTTTTGTGTCGCTTTTCTATGAGTTGTTATTTTTTCTGTCGCTTATCTGCGTATTGCTGGTTTTTCTGTTACTTATCTGTGTATTGCTGGTTTTTCTATCGCTTATCTGTGTATCACTTACTTATGGTTTACGGCTTGCTTCCATTATGGCAAACCTATTTTAGTATGTGATGTCAGGACTAGGCACAAATAATGGCACATGTCTTCCCCAATCTGCAGCAAGATCAAGATCTGCCAATGACTAATATCATTTAGTCTGATACTTCTGTCAATATATACCCAGTTTATGACAGACCTACCAGCTACAGTTGATGTTACAGCTGGCCCTAGGTAGGGTCGGCTATAGACTTGAAAGGGAGGACAAAGCTAAGGCTGAGGAAATGTCGAGCTAGCATAATGCCAGGCAAGACAACTGAGACTAAGGCTAAAGGACACACCCGAGAGGGCAGAGAAGCTGAGGGGACAAGGGGACGAAGGCACTCGAAGGCGCTAAGAACTTCAGGTGATATTCAAGTAGCTTTTGAAGAGGTACAAAATGATGAGGAGAGTCTTAAGCACTATAGGGGATGGAAGACAATATCATATGGAAGGAGATGCATCATCACAGGAAGGAATGAGTCAAGAACTGCAGATAACCAACCTATCAGTACAGTAAGCGATGATGAAGCGATGACGAAGTCATGAGTCAGAGACTCGGATCAGAGATAGGAAGAAGTAGGAACAGAAATAGGGAATTTGCGGATCATTAGTGATAAGAAGGAGGTGAAATCGCTAGAGATCTATGATATAACATGGAAGTAAAAAGCAAAGGAGAAGGAAAGGGAAAAGAGATACATTGTACACTTAGGAGACAATCGTAACAGTTGGTCTGTCCAGCTCTGGAGATGATTCCTCCAGGAAATGGGTTGATATGAATGCTGTACAGTGCTGCGCACGCCTGCCTAGTGGAAGGTTGGTTTGCTGATGCAGACAGAGAGATGGGTAAAAGGGAGAGAACAGTCAGCGAACACGTGGGTTGGCCAAGCTTCACGACCGACTGGAAGAGCTGCTGTGTGTTGTCATTTACATTGTCTATGGGTTTTTAAGAGATCATCAGGATACTATGTGCATATTCTGTTACTACATCGGCCATCCACTGAGATGGGGCTCAGGCTCCGGAGTTCTGAATGAAAGGTACGACACTTTGTAAGAATTCCAGCTTACAGATGTATAATACCAGTTTGTAATGATGTCCCTCTTTCCTCTTCACTTGTTGTTGTGGAGCTACACAATGAAGAGAGCAATATGCTGCAGTCATTCCCATTGAGCTCTGGTGCCTGTGCCAGGTAACCCCACAACGTCGCTAACTGTTGGCACTGGAAGACTCTTCGAAGAAAGCCGGAAAACAGTATGAGTTTGCTCCCACCATCTTCATTCATATCATCTACACCATACTCGAGTGCTCCCCAAGTCAGGACTTCCAGTTTCCCAGTGTCCGAGTCCAGACCTGCAACTCGTGCCTCCCCCGTTCCATCCCTAGATCCACCATCACACAAAATACCCCTTCGCATTCATCACCAGAAGGAAGGGCTGACATGTGGCCTTGACACTTCCGGAAGCTATTGAAGCCCTCGAGTGAGTCGTCATGACTCTTTGTGATCATTGATTGACTCGATTATGCAGACTCCAGACTTCAAAAGCTACATGGATGAACTGGATACACAATATCTTCACTTAGAAGCTGCTCGAGCCAGATGGGCTGTTTTGCGGGCTCATATGAAACTTGCCAACTGCGAGCTCTCGGAGCAGTTTTTGCATATATGAAAGGTCATCCTGTCAGCATCGCTCGGGAGCTGCAACATCACGTTCTGGACGAATCCAGGACTTCCCCTCCGATTACAGGGCTTATCTCATGACTCTTTCCCAACATTGCATTTCTGAACAAAGGTGGCCTTCCGGCTTCTCTGAACTAAGGTCACTGCAAGCTATGAAAGTCTACCACCGAGCTTGATGAGTATGACCTTGTGCTCAAAGAGAGTTGGGTTGAAGAGCACGAGGGCTCTATTCTCAAACAAATCACAGGCCTAACAGGCCTGTGCTCACTTGTCAAATCCTGGTCCAACAATGGGCAGGTTGATGACACAATGCGCTAGTAGCTGGAAGGCAGGTATTTGCTGATGAAGCTGGTGGGCCATCTATTCTTGATGTTCAGATCCCAGAAAGACTTCCTTTCCGGATTGATATATGAGCTTGAAGGTAAGTCATATGGTCTTGTTGGAAATAATTCCTGCACTAATAGCTTGTAAGTACACGAAAGGCTTGTCACAGACCAAGGAATCCTTTACCAGGATATAAGCCCCAATAACATGGTGTTCGACTATGGTACTGAATCGGAGGCGACTCAAAAACTTGTACTTGTGGATGATCTTGAATCGTTGTTTTACGTTTTCGTGTGGATGTGTGTCTCCTTTGCCAGCCCCAACAAACCAATTGAGACACCACCTAGAGGGGATAACTGCTCCATCTTCCACTCCTGGGGAGAATGGGCACTGGCTCCCGGTGGACTGACAAATGCATTGAACGCAAAGAGTACACTAATTCATGCCCCCAACGACAAGATCGAGAGCCAGTTCACCCCGTATTTTAGCAATATGAGGGTTCTGGCATGGAGATAGAAAGATCAAGTCCAGGAAGAAGACCTCTGCAGAACACAACCTGCAAGTAAGCAAGTTTCCACAATGCTGCTCACTCATCAGACTATTGTGGCATTGTGAACAGAATAAAATTATGGTTGATCTCCCGGATTCTGACATTTTTCCTTACCCTGGATTGCCTGAGCCCCCTGCTGATCCATTCCTCCCAGAGAGGTCGAAGCGGTCTCCCCCGATGATCACCTTCGTCCTCGCTGAGAATCCTTGTGAAGAGAAGGCGAAACAATAATAGCTCCAGATCTATGCTACTGTCACGGTTGTCTCCCTTATTCTTTGCGCATGCTCATTCATGATGAACACTTCCCACAATGGCTGGCAAATCACACAAACGGCAGATGCCAGTGGAGTCCGACGGAGAAGGGAACAGTGCTCAATCAAAGAAATGGAAGGCGGCAAGTCCTTGTCAAGGTGATCGAAGCACAAAAGGCACGGGAGGCTCAGTGGAGCAGCTCAAAAGGGTCGGCATGGCTGTCTCTATCACTCACTCAGCACTGGAAAGAGATGGTCGACCAGTTTGCTGGTGAAGCTTGCAACCCATTAGCACCGGATACTCCAGGTCACCGAAGGACAAAAAAGGGAAGTCTGACTTTTAGTTCTCACATTTTGCTTTTCCATGACGTACATCATTTAGTGTTCTGTCTGCCCCCAACGCCTCCAAGGCCAAGCTGGTCAACAGGCCCAGAGTCCAGCTTGTGAGTATTCACTCACCCGAAGGAACAATGCTAATGATCTGCAGCCACCATCTCCGAATTTCTCCAAATTAAATAAACATTCTTGCCAACGGCCAGAGAATTATTGCAGAGGCCCGATCACAAAGACAATTGGAGATGAAAGCTAACGAATCTCGAGGCAGGCATCGAAAAGATTCATTCGAGATGTATACCACCTCCAAGTTGAATCATGATGACCAGGACGTTGTTGGTTTCCCAGACTCGGATACAGCTTCAAGGAAGGGTGAAGAAGACTCCAACTTGAAGTGGAAGAGGATGAGGTGAATAGTCATGCTCTTGTGGATGCCCAGGACAACAGCTATGTAGTTTCAATTACGAGATGGTATGCCCAGGCATGCGAATCCTTTCTGCGATCTAACCGTTAAGTCATATCAATAGACTGCATAGGAGCCCCATGTCAGTGTGAAAAGACAACATGAACAACGCAAGGTATGTATTATGATTGATCTTGATCAGACTATGTACTGGGATCGTTTGTACAGAGCACCAATGTCCTTAGGACAATGGGCTGTGTAATTTTGATGATGAGATGGTACATAGTGTTTCAAAGTCCAGTTGCGGACTGGTAGTGCAACTGGCAATGAGACTGGTCGTACTTGATGCAACCAGTCTTTGAGCCATGCTTTAAGCATGTTTGCCTACCCGGTACCACCACCTATAGTGTTCATGCGTACAATTCTTCAATTGTGATCAAAAAAACCAGATCAATATCAAGATTGCCAGAAACAAGATCCTTGAGGTGAGTGCGGGTATCGGAAGAGGAGGCCTCTTCCCTGATCCACTTTGGACTGGAAGTAAGCCCACGGAGAACACACTCAGAAATGTTGTGAATCAAAAGCTGGAAGTTGGGAATTTCTTCGCGTTCTTCATCATTCCTATTCCCACGATAAGTGAGGGCCTTGTTCATATGGACGATGGATGTATCAGCTTGATAGTCCTAGGCAAGCTGATGCTCGCAATGAAGGATGATATAATATTGTTGAGGAAGCCAAGTATCTCTTCGTGTGCACTCGATGGCACCATAACCAAGAGCTTCCATTCTTTGTAGAGGTATGTTAATCTGTGTAGCAAGTCAGCGACCTCTTTGCATGACTGTTCAACATACTTTATGTGAATTTTTGGATATTCTTCTTCAAGTTTAAGCAGAATTTTTGCGAAATCTTTGGCAGTAAAGTCTTCAATGACCTTAATGTCAAGACATGTAAGCCATCGGCATGCGGAATACAAGTGAGGCAATGACTTCTACTGTGTCGAGCGATAGATCAGCTCAGAGTGAGATAAACTAGTATTGGAGTTGCTTATTGAACAACTTTGGTCGACCAGTACAGTCTGGTTGGCGGTGATGATGATTGATAAAGGATTATTGGGTCTTGGACTCTTGGTTGAATGCTGGTGGAGCTCTCACCCATCTTTCCAGACGGCACTCATATAATTCCAGAGACATGGAGACATGTTTGATTTCATACTTGGCTTTGCAGGCTCCTCTATGCTGCCGATGCAGGTCAAGCATGTATTCTCTCAGGTGGCTGACCGCATAGCCATAGACACAACTGCCAGAATTTGTGACACCATCTCACACATAATCAGCCAGGACATCACGTTCCTGCAGGTCAACACCACCACAGTTGTAATCTACTGAGAGCTAGGAGAGACCTTGGTCTCAAGAAAGATCGGTTGCCATTTTCCCCCACTACGCCCTTGGGGTGTCGAATTCCACGCGTGTGCTATGCTGGGTTGTGATCCAGACAGTAGGGACTTGGATGTCAGGAGCAACGGGCACAAAGCCAAGGCAGTCTGTAGGATTTGTGGGTGGAAATCAGCTTGGGTGAAGAAGGGAACTTAGGACAGGGAAAACCTCATCTCTCGTTCTGCTTTGCATCGACCGTGCCAGCTGCTACCTCATCAAGTACCTCCACATTCGCTGTCTCATCAGTGATGAGCTACTTGAGAATGAATCTTCTGAAGATGAAGAGATTCAGCTCGACCTCTTTGATGAGTACATCATTCGCGACCGCTGGGACAATGAGAGATATTGGCTGTCCCTCAATCACGGGCTGTGCACGAGTCCAACATGGATGTTTTTCTTGCTGTGCTGAGAATGTTTACCTGCCACCCAAGAAACCCCCTCATATCTGGGCTGGTCACATCACCTCAATGACCTTCTCAGCACCCTGTTACGGCTGGCCCGGATAGGGTCGGCAGTAGACTTGAATGCGAAGGCTAAGACGAAGGATTGGCCGAGCAGACGTAACGTCTGGCGAAGCCCTAGGACTAAGGGTTCTTTCGAGGAGGAACTCACGAAGAGTCACGTCACTCGAAGACTAAGACTAAGGACACACCCAAGATGGGCAGAGGACTGAGGGAACGAAGGACGAAGGCACTCGGGAATGAGCAGAGGATACTCGGTGGGATTTCAAGTAGCTCTAGCTTAAGGGAATACAAATGAAGAGGGAAGTCCTTAAGTATTACGAGATGGAAGGCAATAGAATCGCAAGGAATGGAGGAGTCATCCGCAGCGAGGAATGAGTCAGAAGCTGCGTAATGCTATGCGTACAGTAAGCGAAGAATGATGAATGATATCATCATGAGTCAGAGGAAGAATCATAGAGATAGGAACGTATCGGATCAGCGATAGGAAGGAGTAGGGATGGGATCGGAGAAAGGCGGACCATCAGTGATGTGAATGATGCGAAATCACCCGAGGTCTATGATACATTGTGAATAAAAGGTAAAGGCGATAGGCGAAGGGAAACGAGAGGGAAAAGAGATACATAGAGAGTCTTGGAGACAATCGTAACACACCCTTCTAATTGGTGGTCCCCATATGTATTTCCTTGGAAAAGGAACTCAATTGGATTGTTGAACTCAGAACAGTCTGACCTGATGTTGGTGTGGTCTGATTCTGAACTCTGGTAGTGTTAAATATCATTATGCTGCTGACAAGATGCTAACCATGACTCCGACACTACTAGCACATTGCTTGTGGACACATGCACTCCTTCGCAGTTGCCCTTAGGCCATCTAGTTGCTCAGCAAATCTTAAATACCATTCAATGCTTTTCAATGAGCAAAGTATCGTTGACAACCACTGTGATGTTCAATGGTGGATTGTTGGCATAATCAGCAGTCCTGAACCTGCTCGATTTGTCACCACAATCTGCGCCCTCATGGATTACTATCAAGTCCAGGCCAACTGTATCGACGATCACGATATCAGTGTTCAAGCTTTTCCTGAACACTACAACAGAACAAAATGACATCAATACAAGGAATCTCCTGGCAGCATGTTCAACTCTGTTGCAAAGTGTTTTTATAAATTTTACCGCATATGATGTCCATTGTGGCCACGACACCTTCAATCCACATACTGACCACCAAGATGTGATGATGTTGGATGGAGAGTTCAGAGAAGACTCGGAATGGACAGTGTATAGCTTTTGCTATGCTCCAGCCTTAGAGTCATTGACACTGTGACTGTGTCATCTCGTGACATAATTTGGAAGTGGAGAGTTCGACGTGAGTCAGTATGATGGGAAATTTTTTTAGGTTGCTCAAATCCCCTTCAACAAATCCCTGCTCGACTTTGCCCCTACCCTCTGATGAGACCGTCTTACGACGTAAAACTATCCTCTCTAGCAGTTGTCCAGCAACCTGTTTGTCAAGCTTATGGTCTTTGTGTCACTTGTGTCAGAGTGTCAGGCCCCAGTGACACTCGTTGCAATGCTCTGGCAACATCAGCTCTAGTTTAGGAATATACCAGTGCTTTAGGATGACACCGTTGGCTTTTCCCATTTGACTCATACTTCAGACTCCGTGTCAACCTTGCCAATCCCACACTTGGTTGTCCACCATATTGGTTGTCCACCGTATTTCGGGTGTATGCTCAGGATGTTCAATGGTGGGCATCCGTCAATCCTAGCCCCATCACTGACTCCCTTTCCCTCACCCATACTGTACAAGGAAGCGACATCCGGATCAGTCACCTACAGTGTGACAAAGATGACGTCTCTGCTTTAGCAATGGACCATGAATTAGGTCACAGTAGCAGAGGAACTGGGCTTGACATGTGGATTCCGAGTCTACCACACAGGTGAGAGGAAGACAAGACGAAGTGGCATGTGGGAGCAATCACACAGCTATGCACATCATCACCACATGCATATGAACCTGTGAACTTCCTCCAGGAAGTCAATGACCCCAAGGTCTCCAAAGTGGCATTGGACTTTCCATTGTCACACATTCCAGAGCCATTCAGGTAAATGCTATCAGAATTCTGTTTTATTCCTATGAAACATGGACAGGAAACTGGAATCTCATGTAACTTATGTTGTGATGTTATCCCATGGCAATATCAACTAACCTGGTCTTATATTAATGTACACTACTTCAAGTTGGACAGCATGCATCTGACAGAGATGTCAAGGTTTGTCGACAAGACAGTAGGATGCACCACAAATCAGCCTCATGGTGGTGCACAGGAGACTCTCTGTTTTGATAGACATTGCAAGGCATCTCCTGAAGGCCTCAAATCATACCACAAATATCATTCCAATTGTTCTGAAGACCCCTGCTTCAAAGGCAAGGAGGTGACCCGTGACTCGACCTTTGAAAGTTAAATCTGCGCCTGATCCTGTCTGTGAACCATGCATGTTTGTCAGGCAAGATGCATGTAAATCCATTCCCTCCATCGCAGACTCAAAGCAGAGTCGGTCACACCATACACTAGTGATAACAAATATCAAACAATAATGGTAAGTCCCGAATGTTTCGCCCCATCACACATGGAGATGAGCTTAAAGGCAAGACAATATGATGACACAATGTATCTTAACCAGATCGAATTTCAAGGTGCATTACTATCATTACATTGGTAGTGCAATGAAATCACTTCTATTTTTTGATGAATGCTGAGGAACTGCAGGGGGGATAGTTTTGGGTGAGGGGAGTTGAGAGTTGAATGCATGTTGAGACAGGATGGTGTTTTTGAGTTTGAATCAAGCTCTCATAGGAGAGCTACCTCCTTATGGAGTTTCCGGAATTCAGACAGTGGAACCATATGTGCAGCTGTGGGGGATGGAACCTGATGGTGAATAGCGGAGACCAGAGGAGGTTTGGAGACTCTGGGCAAGCGGAGATTGAAAAGTTGTTTCTGAAAGGACATGAGAGTTTATTTCCCGGCAGAGATCCTGGGAGCCAGGTCACTCAGATGAAGGGGTGGGTAGACACTTGGGAATTGTGAGGCATTGATTGAAGATTCCCTACACTGCTCCTGTGCCTCCTTCTCCTGTTCTTCGCAGGAAACAGCTCGAAGGTTCCAAGAATTCATTTGGTTTTACAGTGGATTTGATACCTGAGCTGGAGCATCAATATCCTGAGATCCTTCATAAAGCAGAATGATCTTGAAGACTGATGTATTTAATTTCCCTCTTAATCATCCCAAGGAAAAACATAATCAGCATCATGGTTTCCAGCATGGGTACTACTCAGTCCCTGCAGGGGGCCTCACGTGTCTCTGGCCTAGGACTATTGGCTACCTGCTTTCCCGCCTATGACGAATTGTAGCCAAAGCACTGTTGTCGGAAGGCAGTTGAGAGCTGTCTTCTGTTCAAGTATACTATCGTAGAAGCGGTTCTGAGTCTGTCAGAAGGTCAGTACATGAAAACACCTGGACAGACATCAAGGCAAAACTAGTTGTTGTACACGAACGTAAGCTACAATCGACACATTGGTTACAGCATACATGCCATGGATGCGAGGGTTGCAAGAATGCATGGCTCTTCAACATCGACGGAACTGGGAGAGATGAAGACGTGTTTAAAAGCCTGTTTGGTATGATTTCATACGTGGGGATTGAGCATTGAAATACCAGTATCCCGCTACATGACACACCATTCCCGCCCTTTTTCGATCTATTGAATCAACAAGAGCTGTTTGATCAGCTCACCCCTGCAGGACGTTATCTTGCAGGGAACTCTCACCAATTCAGCTATAGTGACCACTGCTTACCACTTCTTCCTCGTCAGATGCCAAGACACAAGCTTCGAGCAACGGTTCCAAAGTCACAGGATAAGGTCACGAGACAATGACTAAGGGTAATGTAATGTCAATGGTCTCCAAATTGAATACCTGCAAATAAAACATACACATACCACAACATTTCCATGTGTCCCACTGATGGGCCAACAAAGATGTGCATCACTGTGTTCGACAAAACCACATTCACTGAACAACTGTCTACAGCTACAACAACACAAGGGGCACACTGATCACCAAGGAGAGGGCATGCTCGGCATGTCGACAACAACAACTGTGACAGCTGGGCATAACATGTTAAAACAAACAACTACAACAACAAAGGTCACCAATGACAATGGCTTTCGCACCCTGGCCTTTAGTGTATAAGTGTCACTCATCTGTGGACAACTTGAATCTCATAAGTATTCATTCTTTTATGATCAAGAATGGATTTCTCAAGCACCCCCAACTTGATTGTTTGATTCAGACTAGCTGCAGAATTTCTTTGCATCAGCTTTCGTGCAAATATTCAAGTTTTCCATGAGTATTCAATACTGGCAGATTCATTGGAATATGGGATTTCAGTACTAACAGTTTATTATTTGATGCAAGTTCAAGTGATCCTAGTACCTGGTTCAAGTCCATCCAGGAATCAGATAGCTCAAACTCACTTGTCAGATTCAGTCTTCAAGTCTCATCTAATCAGAGAGCTTAAGGAGGCAACCACTAGATTCACTGGATATATTTGGTTCAAGGCTGCATATTTTGTCAAATTTCAATCCCCTTCAAGCTAATGGACAAGAATTGATGCTTCTCTCTATCAATAGAGTGTTAACCTGAATGAACTGCTTTGAGTTGTGGACTACTCACTCAGAGGAGTATGGATATGGAAATTTCCATTAGATAGCCTGGAACCAAGATCAAAACTCTGCTAGTGTAGAAGTCAGTGTATAATTTGTTTTATATAAAAGAGGAAGTCCTACTATGAGTGAAGAGAGTTCCATTTGTATTGAATTAAAAGAGGAAGTCCTACTATGAGTGAAGAGAGTTCCATTTGTATTGAATCAACATTTACCTCTGAGTCTTTTCAGTTGAAAGGGATATACACCGACATCTAGAGATGGCCCAGCAAGTCTGGTGTCTCTTGGGACAGCGAAAATGGCGCGAATATTGTGGGCCAAGCAGCAGAGGAGTTAAAGAATTCATAGTAAAGGTATGTTTCCTTTAAAATATCATACTAGCTACCGTTGTACTTACTTGACCAGCACTCACGCTGTTACGATTGTCTCCGAGACTCTCTATGTATCTCTTTTCCCTCTCTTTCTCCTTCGCTTATCGTCTCTACCTTTTATTCACGATGTACCATAGACCTCGGGTGATTTCGCATCATTCACATCACTGATGGTCCGCTTTTCTTCGATCCCATCCCTACTCCTTCCTATCGCTGATCCGATACTTTCCTATCTCCATGATTCTTCTTCTGACTCATGATGATATCATTCATCATTCTTCGCTTACTGTACACATAACAATCCGCAGCTTCTGACTCATTCCAAACTGCGGATGATTCCCCCTTCCTTGCGATTCCATCGCCTTCCATCTCGTAGTACTTAAGGACTTCCTAGTTCGCTCATGTACTCCTAAGCTAGAGCTACTTGAAATCCAACCGAGTACCCTCTGCCAATTCCTGAGTGTCTTCGTCCTTCGTCCCCTCAGTCCTCTGCCCATCTAGGGTGAGTCCTTAGTCTTAGTCTTCGAGTGACATGACTCTTCGTGAGTTCCTCCTCGAAAGAACCCTTAGTCCTTGGGCTTCGCCAGACGTTACGTCTGCTCGGCCAATCCTTCGTCTTAGCCTTCGCATTCAAGTCTACCGCCGACCCTATCCGGGCCAGCCGTAACACACGCATTGGTCCATTTCAGAAAAAAAGCAGTCATCGGCAGAAAATGGAAGACATACTTCTGGGCGACATGGCAACGGGCAGGAGAGCATATCACAATGGCACCAGCACCAACACTCCTGCCAACGATGAGCCACTGGCAAGCACCCTACCTCCCATCATCAATCCAACTCTTTCCATTGCTCCTTCTATCAATCTGCTTTCCTCTGCTGCTCCTCTTATCGATCTGACTCTTTCTGCACTAGACCCTATCATCAATCTGATTCTTTCCGAGTCCGCTCTAGACCCTCCCTAGGCCATTGATCTGATTCTCACCGCGACTGGCCCAGGTCAATCTCTGACCTTTCAATTGAACGTAATCGGGATCACTCTGTCTCCCAGCCTGATGATAGCTTCATGCTCGTCGTCTACACTGGCACAGTGACCATTCTCCTCTATGCTGTCACCCAACGAAACAGATCAGTCAGTCCTCTTTTCCCCTGCACTCCCCCCATTATCTGCCATCTCTGCTTCATCGGCTCCACAATCGGCCAGGTCGTTTTCCCTTTCCAAGCATAGCTGCACGTCGGGGGCTGGCACACCAAGTCAAATCAGTGGACCGGCTCAAGCTACTACTAACCGCCGGGTGGCTGCCAGTGCAAAGGCCACCACGAATGTGATGCTGCAATCTGTTGATTCGACACTTCGGCACTTGAACAATCACTTAGGAAACCATTTTCGTGACCCACTGAAGGCGATTGAGGACACTTTGCAATATCTCAACAATGACCAGCAGATTTATCATCATCGTCAGAAGTGCCGCTGGTTCAGAGTACATCTCTCAACCAATTCAGGCTCGGCTGTAGCTTATCTCTCCACTACTAATGATCAGGATCATGCAGAATTTGTGGACGACTTGTATGAGATACACCACAGCACCACAGCTCAGCCCAGTTTGTAACCAACTCTGAAATTTGTACTAGTTGTTGCTCTGTAGCCGTACTAGCTGCTGTTTTTATTTTTTCTTCAAATAGTTTTTATTTCGTTTGAACTACCATCATGCTTGGATGTTAAACTCTGTATTGTTGTACTCTTGAGTCTCAGTACTCCATTGTTGTCTTGTTACACTCCTTGTTGCTTGCCATCCAGATACTAACATATGATAATTCTTCTAGCTTGCAATTTAATGTCCAGGAGAACCTGGACAAGACAGGTCTCTCTTATTTAATAATTAAATTAGACTATTCAAACCAACTAGTTCAAACATTCACCACTTCTGCTGGAAATTTTGTAACCCAATGGGACAAATTTGGAGAAGGATCCCTAATTCGGCTTCCCAGTGTAGTCCTCCAAATCCTCCAAAGGAATGGACAAGTCTGAGTCCATGAATCAAGTCATACTAGCACTCATGGCAATGATGGAAATTCCAGAGATGCAACAGGGCCTGGCACACTGTCTACTACTGGGCCACAACTTCAAGACTCCCGTCACTTCTCTCATCCCAGTAAGTACTAGTATGATTCCTCTTGAATGATTCGTGTAATTCATTATATCTTAGTGTTACTTCCATCTGCTCTAGAGCAGGCCCAAGCACACAAATGGTCCAGGATCATAAAGGTTGCATCCCTTGATGTATGCAGACATGTCTGCAACTCAATATCTCAGAGTTTCATTACAGGCATGTTGTCGAGACAGTGTATGCCACGTATCTGCAGAGGGAGAGGGAGGGGCAGGGTGTCGACATTTCATTGAGACTGTGTGTTCCAAAAGGGAGAGGGAGGGAGCAGGGGAGGGAGCAGGGGCTGGGGAGTGACAAGACTGAGACAGTGTGTCCCGCATGTGAGGGCAGAACACACACATGATAAGGTGAGAGAGATTTTCATGAACTACTTCATCAACTACTTACTTAAGCTCTTACTTCTTAAGCTCTTACTTCTCAACACTCACCTCTTTTCTTGCTCATGCACAAACCCAGCACAATGACACATTGACGTATTGCCACAACAACACCAATACCACATGGCTCTCTGCCAAATGACCAAGCATGACGACACATTGACACAAGTTCACGGTGAGTCATCCTCACCCTCTTCTACTACCCCTCACCTGCCAACATGCCGATGTCGAGCCCACTCTTCCTCTATGCTTGCACAATGACCACACAGGACAACATGTCGAAACATGAGTCATCCTTACCCTACCCACATCTCCATGCTTGCACAATGACCAAGCATGTCAATACGAGGTCATGATAAGTCTGAGCATCACTTTTAATTACTAAATATCATTTTCTTTAGCCTAATATAATATTATTCTTTGTGTTTTGGCTCAAGCTTCTGTCACAACAACATGGTGACATGGCAGATACGTCGACACCTTCAGTCTGTTTGGTAAGTTAATTTTATTCATTACTACATTCCTACATTCAATCCAATGAAAGGGAGGGGCTTGTGCTTGACCTGTGAAGACCCTCTGCTACAATCCTCGACGAGTGTACCCACGGACCTAGACGCTCGACTCACATTGCTTTACTGAACAATTGACAATCTAAAAACTGAGCTCAAGGATGCCAAGGACAGCGCCCAGCAGGCTTATGATCACTTCAACCAAGAAAAAGAGAAGGCCGCTGTAGAAGCCACTCTCCCGACATTGTCCTTGTCCCCTGAAACCTGTGCCATCATAGAAGCCCTTTGACCTTCACAAGGGTCCTCCTCGAACTTGAAGAAGTGTGCCAAAATGGTTCCTGACCCTGGGAACTTTGACGGAATCTATAGTCGCTACAACAAATGGTGGACAAAGGTGATGGCCTGGATAAAGGTCAATGCTGAAACATTCAAAACCAATAAGCAAAGATGTTTGGCGGTATTCTCTAGAATAGGCGACATTGGAGAAAAAAACAAAAATGGTGCTGGTGCATGGGCTAGAAATGAGTAGAAGAAATGATGAGGTTGGGCAGACAATCAATATCCCAATCCTAGTCAATTAGAAATCCTCCTTGATGGACATTTCCGAATTGGCAATAAAAAAAACATTGCCATTAGGAAACTCATGGATAAGAAGCAAGGACCAAAGAAGCGAACCCAGGTCTTTCTGACGACTTGGTTAGCTCTTCACGATCAGGCCAAATGTGATCCAATGATGGGAATTGCGCTCCTTGAATGAAACAGCCAACAGGACATTATGAAACACATGTTCCTGCAAGGAGAAAGGCCTGCCGGCATCTATGACTACATTGCTACTGTCCAGAATAAAAATAGTTATAGTTACAAAAACCAAAAACAACGAAGTAGCAGCACTCCTAGACAGTGGAGTAAAAGCCTTTATAGATACCCCAAAGCCCAATGAATTCCCCTGAAACCGTTAGAACTTGTTGTACCAGTTTACAATGTCTGTTGAACACAATCTATGAATCTCAATTGGATGAATTGCAGCTCTTGCTATTAGTAAAACTCTGGTTTATTAGCAAGATGTTAATAAACTACCATTAAGTGAACAGAAAGAATGGCAATTATTGATGGAAGCAGAGTTGAAATCTCTTATGACATGATCATAATGTTTGGGAACTTGTGAATCTATCTCCAGGTAGAAAACCCATCACAGGGAGATGGATATATGTAACAAAGAGTGATGGTTGTAAAAAGGCTCAATTTGTTGTTAAAAGCTTTACTCAAATACCTTTTCCTGTCACTCATTTTGAGACAGTCCGACTTCTACTTGCTCCAGCAGCATTGGAGGATTCAGCTAGAAAATGCAAAACCTGCTAGAACACCACTTCCTTCTGGTTATATACCAAGTCCTCATGAAGATAGGGAAAAATGCTAAGTGAAGGTCTCAATACCAATCCATAATTGGATTATTACTATACATTATGCTTGGCACTAGACCGGATCTTGCATATTTCATAATCAAGATGTTACAATTCTTAGCCAATCTATCTGATCATATCAACTCAGCACTATATAAGCTGGTACCTTTCAATAGTTTCTAGCTACTTAGGAATTCTGCTCAAGAAGGAAGATCTAAGTATATTGCTATCTGATATCATTACATTCAAGATGTATTACAAGAGTTAAATCAACTTGAATTGAACTATAATATTCCAACTATCAATTAAACAGGTGATATCTTTACAAAGAGTGTGATTTTTGATACATTTCAAATTGGATGTATTTGTCTTGGTTTTACCAAAATTACCCTAATAAGGCATGATATTACCTAATGAGTTCCCATTAGAGAAATTGCCTTTTTGATAATTGTGTTGTTTGAGCTTTTTGTACCCCATGTGTATTCCAAGTCTTTTGTTTGGTCAACTTTACCCAGAAGCATGAGTTTAACTGAATCATTTTTTTGGTTTTTTCAGTCCTATGTGTAGTATGCTAACCGGTCAAAAATGTGGTTGAGGACAACTTTAGACCGGTTTTATGTGGTTCCAGTTTGGTCGTAAATCTGTGACACATTACCTCTACCATTCGCCACCTTCTGCATTATGCCCATGAACCTTCTGTCACTTAAAAGCCTAACTGTACCTTCATACATTTGCTCTTCCATGCTCTTCAAGCCACTCTAATGCTTCCTGCCACAGCAAATCATAATTCCTGCTACCAAACTGTAGATTGGTGTCTTGGTTAGTTTCTGGATTAGTGTACCTGGTCATGCTTGGTTAATATCTGGTTGGGATCCCTGCTTTGTTATGTCTGGTTAGTGTGCTTGGTTATGCATAGTTAGTGTCTGGTTAGTGTGCCCAATGTAGCAGAAAGACCGAAATTTATATTGTGTTTCCTACAATTGATTATGATCCATCTCTTGCCCACACTTCAACACTTCAACACCTCAACATTCCATTACACTTCATCATCCACTACTATATTCTACTTGTTGTTTGTCTGGTAAGTGTATGCTACTTTTTGTTGATTCAGTTATCAACTTAGCTTAACTTAACTTTATAGACTTTGTACGATTGTTGCTAAGCAGCATTGCTTCCTTGTATTCGGTTAGTGTTTGAAGGTCCAGTCCTAAGACTGATGAAAAACTGATTTTTAACTGAACCAAACCGATAAAGACCGGTCCTGATTGGTCTGGTCTTTCCTGATTTTGATTTACATCAGTCGTAGTCTTTTGATTTTCTCTCCACAGGGTACTACATGGCGGACAGCATGCTGGCCTCTTACTGACGTGAGTGGAATCCAAGGCATCTGCAATGGCTAATACAGATCACATTCCAAGTGCCACAAAGGTCAAACACCTGCTTGGGAACCAAAGGAAAGCAGTTAGGCTGCATTTATTTCACACTATTTTCCCATGTTCCCACTCACCTTGCAATGGTGCTGTTGCTGCCTTCACAACACTGAAAGTGTCTTAGATCAGTTCAGAACTTATTTGTGGGTCCATCCTCTTCCTCCCTCATAAAAGCATCTTTGTCATTCATACCTCTTCCTGTCATGTTTCGTGGCTCTGATTTCCCACATTCCAAGTGCTGGAATGACACCCACCCTATAGACTACTGGTATGGGACTGTAGTTGGTGCAAGTCTGGTGTGCAAGTCCACTGGTGGTTCTACCTCCCCAGAGATCTTGCAGGTTGCAGGTCATTACAGAGCATGTACATAATGCTTTTATGGGTGAAAGGTCTCCAAAATTTTCTAATCCTTTGTTGGTTCCCTGAGGGCCACACAAAGTCTATCAAGCACTTTCCCAAGAATTTCGGACAGGATTTCATAGATTGGCAGATCTCGCCAGATCTATGAAAGAGATCTACCAACAAATTCACATTGGTTCACATCAATGGTTAATTCTCAACTTCATTTCACAAAAAAATCCCATGCCTCGCCATCGACTTTTATCCACCCTCGCGCTCAACTATTTATCTTCCATCCTGATTGTATGTTGTTCATATCCTCTAAGTAATCACTTTCTTTCCTTCAAAGACATAAGCATAGCTTATAGATTTGTGTGCCTTCATAGTACCAAGTGCCAATCTTGCTCTGTCATGCTGGAATCCTAAGCTCATTGCAGCACTGGCAAACAACTCCAACTGTGTCTGAAGCAAACTTGTTTTGTCTCCAGTTCCTGCCACATACGAAGACATATGTGAATGGGCTATCATTACACAGAAGCCTACCATCACTGACTGCACCAGAGCACATCTTGTTGTATACAAGCATCTTTCTGTTGATGTTAATGATGCTATCTATCCTATGATCATTTGCTTACAAGGTTTTTTGGATAAACATAATCTTATTTGGAACTTGGACTGGGTTAGTATGTATCATTCCCCCGGTTTCATTGACTGTTGACCCTTTTGAATTTAGTATTGAAGCAACCTGTGCTTCTGCTGTTCAATATCTGTCTCTGAATTCAGGAGGACACATTGAGGTCTGGAAAGCTTACATGGATGCCATTTACAACTTGCGTCGCTTGGTACACAATGCTTTGGGCGGCACGGAGAAGACTTCCAAGGCTGCACATGAGTTTGCGATTCAGTGTAGAGTGTTCTTGAAGGTGCGTTTCATGTGTTCTTTACTATCATCATTGCAATTTTTTTCACCCAGGTTCCTTGTGCTTCAGATGCACCTTCCAATGTTGTTGATATCATTGACTGAAGATCCTGCAAATATCACAGGTCATGTTGCCAACAAATAGAAAATCACCAATCGGTTGCAGACTGGCAGATGGAATGGCAAGAACCCCCTCCCCCTCCTTCCCTCCTTCTCCTCCTCCCCCTCCTGGTTCTCCTGCTCTTCCTTGTTGCTCTCATTCTCCCAGTCCTCGCCCTCGCCTTTATCCTCATCCTCATCATCGCCCTCTCATCGCTCTCACTTATAATCCGAGGAGTGAAGTCGGTAGTCAACTGGAAGAAATCAAACATTCTCTCCCTGCAGATTCCCCCCCTACTCCATCAATGTATCCAACTTCCTCCTGGCCTCATTGTCACTTGAACAATCCCACAATTCCACCAGTACTGACACTACAATTCTCTTTTACCATAACATCTCTGCCTGTTGAATTGGTAGCCCCCTAGTCCGCCAAAAGACTTACACCATCATCAACATCATATGTTCTAGCACCAGATTTGTAGGGCAAGGTAAAGTGTGTGACCTTGTACATAGTGAAGGAACTATGTTGTCAAGGATGATTGGGGCAGAATAACTGGGCTCACCTAAACGAAGAAGTCCAAGTCAGCATCTAGGAATGTAATGCACCTCAATTTACTCCACCTCGCAGCAGTCCATGCTGTCAGGACCCACACTGAGAAGTAGGCTCAAAGTCAGCCGAAGGAATGTGTGCAGTCCCTCCACCTGAAAGGATGCCAGTGCCGCCTGGAAGATGTTGAAGGGAGAAGCGCTATGAGGTTGTTGTCCCTCCTGTATCTCTGCACAAGAAGCAGAAAAGTTTGATAAGGTTATCGACCATCATCAGGGAATGGATTGTTAGAAGCAGCGCTAGAAAGTCTACAATGAGGTAAAAAGACTCTCAGAACCTAGACCAGAAATAGAAAAGCTTTGAAAGACTAGCCACATGAAAGTCTGGACATAAAATAAGCATGTCTGTGTCTTTTCCAAAGTTAAGGAAGGAGAAGCTGGTCCAGCACATGGCAACGCGAGCGAGAGCTCAAATATCTCCTACAGGATGCAGTCAACGATGTGCAGAGGAGGATTGAGGCTCTCAGAGACTCGGTTGTGTAAATTTGTTCCCACCAAACAAGATGGTTGGACCCTTTGTCTTGGCAAGCATCATGATTTGGCACTCTTTGCCAACAATTTGAATTCCATGGGACTTTCTTGCAGTGCTTGGCAAGCTGTGGTGACTTTTTCTGAGGTGCCTGAACTCATCATCTCTTCAACTCATCATCTCTTCACTGGTGTTAAGCACATCCCACCAGAATTGAGGTTTTTGACGTAGTATATCCAGAACAATCAGATAGTAAGCCAATTAACAACATACTTGTGGTGTTTCTCTGCAGATTGCAGAGAAAGGAACAAGGTGGGTTCCGGAAATTGGTACCCTGGATTGGCCAAGGAATTCCTATTCCCCAGGCATGGTTGGCCCAACCCCTGCATAGCGCTCTGCCACTCAGTGAGGGGAGAAGGCATTTCAGCGACATCCAAGTCTTACCATTTGTTACAGGCTAAGGAAGATCTGGCTACTACCATGTCGACATTCAAGTCTACTGAGTGTGAGAGGTCGAATGTACCGGCCAGAGGGTCAGCTGTTGCTGTAGTTGTACTGGCTATACACTGTTCAATCTTGTTCTTCAGTTAGTAAAAATGACTGTGATTTGCACATGAATAGCCACCGGAATGCAAACATCAGGAGTGGCTGATGCAATCCACATAATGCAGTACAATTCTTCGGCAAATGACCGGCTAGCCAATGTGCCAAATGGCCGCAACTGACCGGCCAGCCAATGTCAGCTGATGGAGTGAAAATCGCCGCCAATCACAGATTGGCTGATGGAAATGGAACTCAGCATGTTACTGACTGGCCGACTGGCTGTGGATGCTGACATTCTACAGCACTGTGGACCGATCGGCCAACAATTGAATCTTGGCATGTTGTCACTTGGCCAATTAGCTAGGTGTTGCCACATTCCACAATTGACTGATTGGCCAAAATGAAAACTTGGCATCCTTGGTTGGTTTGGTTATGGGCCATTTGTAGCTGTAACCGTAACCGTAACCGGTTACAAAAAAAATTAATATTGAAAAAACCTGATTGGACCGCTTGAAACCAGTTACAATTGGTTTTACTCAGTTATATAACCAGCTAATAACCAGTTTTAAGGTACCGGAAAATACTATTCAATGTCAGCTTTCTGCTGATATTTTTTTTATGTAACTCAATTCATACAACCTTGAAGATATAGTCATTTTAATATGACATGTAATATTGTCAAATATATAGTCTCAGTAACCATTCTCGTGGCTGTACAGAATGTAGTAATAACCCCTATCTACATTCTGAGCCACTGATTGCATAGATTGGCACAAATACGACCAAGATCAGACTGATCTCAACTACCCAACAAAATGTAGATTAGTTCCTACAAAGTCCAAATAAATACCTAAAATCCTGCAAATATCTGTAAACATGTGCTAAATATATGTGCTCCAGGCCATATTATTGGTCACGCACGGTAACTGGTTATGGCCAGTTAGGTATCGGTTTTCTGATTTTCCAGATTTCAAAAGACCAAAACTGTAACCGGTCTGTAACCGGACCAGACCAGATTTTATTTCCGGTTATTTGCAGTTCGGTTATGGTTTAACACTAATTACATGCTGTCCAGGATGATATTGCATATTAATCCCACAAGATTAGCAGCATGTAAAAGGCTTATTGTGACATGAGCAGCAAGACACCTTTCAAAAGGTACCAAAATTTCCCTGATTGTACCAATCTGGTACCTGTTGTGATGTTTGATGATGTGGTTTTGCACCTTGGGCCTGTCTCCCTCCACCGTTGCGAAGGATGTAACCTGGTAAAACCAATTTCCTTGTGGTTGCAGTGTACCAGGAGTTAAGCAAAGATGGATGGTGTGCATGCAGCCTGTGTTTCTTTCCATTCAACTGGAGGAATCATTTCTGACTTTCCATTCATGTTTTTCCATGTTGGTAAATGTGTTGTACTACCTTCAGGAAGTTGTCAGAGAGTCACCATAATACACCTACCTACTTCCGGAACTCCTTACAGGGGAAACCAAGCAAATGATACTGACAGGAATGTTCATCAACATACTTGGTGATGGCTGGTGCAGCTTTGACCCATGTTCTGACTGAAGAATCATTCCAGAAGCCAGTGGCCCTGCCAGTGTTGTCAATGTGCTTCACATGGTCTTGCATCACAAAGAGTTGACATGCATCATGACTTGGTGCCTGGAATTTTCCTTTGTCACCAAGATACTTGGTGCACATTTGGCACTGATCATAAGAAAATCGTCAATAACATGTGATAGATCAGCCTAGTAACAGCCAGGTTAAATGGGACAATGCTTGAGAAAAGAGAGGTACCAATGAGATAGCTTTCTGTTTCTTCAATAGAAGTATGCCAGAGAAGAACAATGAGTTGCCCAATTACAACCCAACCCTCTGGGACTATCTCCAGGACGAGATCATAAATCAGATACTGCATCACTTGCGCTAGGCTTTACAAATGCTTTCTGATGAGACCACTTTTATACTGGACAATATATTCAGCCTTCAGCACTGAGCATCAGAGAGTTCAGTCTATCATTATTAATGGATTCTAATCAAGTCTGAAACATCTCAAGCAAATTAGCTTTGTCAAGGATGAAAGCGGTTTGGCCCCAGAAATACTTGACAATAACAATGCCTAAGAGCCTTATTGTATGCAAGATTTCTGTTAGTGTATCCTTGGGGATTTCTCCATTAAGCTGGCGGCTGAACAGGCTGTGGTTTCTCATTATGATGTGTGGTTCTGTAACAGCTTTTGGGGAACCAAATGTTCTTGCCTGGATGATGGACCATACTATTGTTCAAATTCAGAGTGCAGCTCCTCCATTGCATCCTTGGAGCCCCTGGAATCCACCCGGCCTTGTTACATGTTGCATTCCAGGGCTGAAACAGATTGTAACTAGGTAGCACATCAGTTACTGTATCTCAAACTCACTACACAAAGATGCCAGAAAGATGTATCAAGTGGTATGCAAACTAATCAAACACAGACACCAGAGGAAAGGCTGGAAAACTTTGGCCGATCAGAACAAGAAACAGAAACATATTTAACAGGTTCCTTCAGGTCCTTGTCAGATCTGTAGAGACTTTAGGGACGCAAAGAAGTGCATCCAGCATCTTCTAGTCAGCGAGATGGGACTGTGTAAACAGGTTGGATGAGTAGGAAATAGAAGCTGAACGATAAACTTCACCATATTTTCTAATGTGACAACTTGCATGACCCAACTGGTGACAATGTGACCATGTGACAACTGGCGTATGGAACAATGTGGTAACAATACAACAACAATGCAACAACTTGTGTGACCCAACTGGTGACACAGAGACTGACACACAATAATGACAAATGGGCTATGTATAGTGGATATGGATAGATTCAGTAGACTTGGTAGACCCAGTAGTACAAACATGTCATAATATTTACCACATAGTAGATATATCTGTCTCATTTGCTACCAGGTGCTACAGCAACCACTCAAAACCAAAAGAACCTGAAAAGGTCTAATAGGAATTTGCCTCCTATTTGAGGAATCTCAAAATAACCTCCCTCCGCCCAACTGCAAAAATGATGGCTGGCACTCTAGCATCCATAAGATGGCTAGACGACTCCCAGTGCCATTGCAAAATGTATTTTACCTTGAGACAAATCCATCTTTGTATAACCTCCAGCAAAGAGTCCAGCTTTCTTGTGGTCTCCTCAGATTGTAATCTGGTTTCTCTGGTGAATACAGACTTCCTCAAATATTTCTTCTAAATTCCAAAATAAAAGGCTTTTATTTGAGGTTGCCATTGTTGTGAAGATGATGCCTATGATTAGTTGCCTCTAGCTCTTTCTAGGCATGTAGAATCTGATTAGCAGCTCTTTGATTGAATACCTTGTCAAGGCACATGAAGATGTAGTCAGGAGATTCCAGTAGTTAAACAGTTTGTCCTTTTCATCCATAGCAGCTACCAGATGGCTAGTGGGTTTCAAGAGCTGGTAACAACCTGAGAATTTCTTGCAAAATCTTGTACCTAACAAGTTGAATCAAGGAGAAAAACAGTTTCCAGCTGAACTATGAATAGCTTTGAACCTAGCAGTGATTTTTTTTTTCTGGGCTGCAGACACCTCTGTTCTCTTGCAACTTTGATTACACTATCTGGTTATTTTATAATCTGCTTGGTTCTTTATACCTTTATTATAGTGGCAAGATGCCAACACTCACTGAGGACAACTTCATGAAGACTTGAGTGTATGGCATGGGGCATTTGGTCCACTCTACATTACATTGATACAAGTCTATTTGTAGTAATATGGGCTTAGCATAATTATTCAGTATAAAATGAGCATTGAAACAACTTCATAATGGTATCATAGAGCATGAAATTAAGTTAACTTCAGACTGGTGCCAGATCTTTCTTTCAGCCAAAGGAGTACCAAGTGAAATGACTTCAAGCTCTCCTTAAAAAATCATATCCCATCTTTCACAACTTTCTCAATCTCCCAATGTTTTGAGCCACTACAGTCTATTGAAGCATCAATATTCTTTATCTATTGGAGCTGCTATGAGATTGCATATCAAGTAAATATAGCAAACCTGAGGTTAAAGAATGAGGACATAATAGATTACTTACCCAACCACAAATGGTTGCTCCTGTTTCAATAGTCATCCTAGAAAACAGGAGTCCCAATTTGCTTAGTACTTGCAAGTCAGGAAGACATCCAATAATTGCCTGTAATCTGCTGTTATCTCTGGAACACATTCAGGCTATAGGCAATTCTGAACAGGTAGAGATGGAATTGGAAAGATGGAGTGGCACAACTTAGGAAACTAGATGAAGATGGCTCTGGAACATGCTTGGTCTGCCAAAGAACCACTTACCATTTTAGAGAGGACTGTCTGACAGAGAAGAAGTGCATATGTATGGCGCCTCCCACAGATAAGACCTTGCACAGATAAGAGAGGACTGACTTCAACTGAGTTTCAATATCTCTTTTCATCTTCTATCATGCAGGACGTAGAAGTCATCTTTCAGTGGTCCAATTGCCACCTCATTGTGTCAATGGCAAACACCATCAACTTGATCCATGCAAACATGGTCTCCTTTGCAGACAACAACCATATTACCTCCAACTTTGGTTTCTACAAAGAGAAGGAGGATGGTACCACAAGCTACCTCATGGAACCCAATACAGACAGGGAAAACAAATAACTATCTCAAAAAGGATGTCGATGTTGAGTAGATCATGGGCAGCATAAAACATAAGGAGCAATGGTAGGAGTTGTGTGAGACTGGATGAAACCACCAACTCAATGACAATGTCATGGGCACTTGGTTATCAATAGTGTTTCGAAGTCCAGTCACATAACTGATAAAAAACCCTAACTTGACTGAACCCTGACCGCTTGTAACCGCTTAAAGAGGTTCGGTTATGCCCAATTACAGATAAGTGCAGTTAAAGTTACAGGAAATCTCGAAATTTTCAAAACTGGACAAAAACCAGTTATGGTGGCTATGCTATTTACACCCTTATATCCCCTACATTTCCCCTAATTATCCATATTTTTGCGTATTTTTCCATCAAGATTTGACTTTGATATCAATATATTTAGAATTTATTCACATGGAGGTCAAGATTGCTTGTATCTTAGGCGCATCACTACTGATTGGCCTCAAAACTTGGTCAGATGGTCGATAGGGGTGTCTACTACATCCGGTACAGCCATTCCTAAGCGTGGGAACCACTTCCTAACGAGTCCGAGATTGAATATTCTGGCTACTTCAAGCACATATTCAAGAAAATCTTAAAATGGCAATATCTCGAGATGCTGTGAACCGATTAATGTAAAACAATTATGGACAGAAAGCTATGAGTGCATGTGAATTCTCGGCTACCACAGAACCGGTCATAACCAGTTAAGGTTTTGATTATGCCCAAATAAGGCAAATAACCGGACCAAACCGGACTTTAAAACGATACCTATGACCAACTCGAGTAATTATACAAGCAGACTATTCTACATACAGGCGGACTACATGAGGTGTTACATACATACATTCCAAATGACATCAGGTCTACATAATGATCTAAGGGAGTGAGTAGTAATGGAATGATAGTGAGGATGTCATGGTAATGTAGTGACATCGAAGGTGAGGGCTGAGGGTAGGTCACCTGACCTTAGTCCGAGTGTTGGTATGTCTGGACTCTAGTCCTGATTGTTGGTGATGCCAGACTGGGGTCAGAGCTCCGGACTGAGATTGGTCGGTTGGTCATGGTAATTTACAACAAGAATGGCATGCACTTGCCAAGCTCTGGATGCATACCAAGTTGTCGCTTTCTCACTTGGACAAGGCTGCAATGCCAGCAACTTGGTCACATTTTATAGAAATTTGGACAGATGACAACATTTCTGGTGTGTCGACAGTGGCAAAAAGGTAGTCAGCAGGGACATGTTGCCTTCTTGCAACCCAGAGCTACACCACTTCATATCTGATGCACAAAGAAATCCCATTGACATCTTCTCTTTCTTGCAGGAACATGAAGGGGACCCCACATTGAAGGTGCCTCTTGCTTCCATCTTGCCCTTTTGCTGCTGATCACACCATAGTTGTTTATTCAACAGCTGAAGGACCACCTATTGTACTGTCTACTGAATCTCAATTTTGAAGCCGAGGACCATGCCTTTACTGACAATCAACGCAACAGTGTGCAAATCTTGGATGGTCATCTCTACTCAGTAGTAACTAGTGTTGCCACAGTTCCAGTTTTCCTGTGAGTTTCGAACCAAAACCAGTAATAGTTTTGTGCTGACTAAACCCAACCAAACCCGTGGAAAAATCTGTTTGCTCAAGCTGTGACTGACCCCAGTTCCCGTTTCGAAACCAGTCTGAACCGAAAACCACACAGCAATTGCATGCAAAAAGAGACGCGGCAATTTTTTCCCCCTCTGTACACACCGGCACAACTCCCTTGGACGCCCTCAGCCTTTCCCGTTCAGTACACTGACTTTCTGACAGCGCAATTCGATGCTGACGTTTGACAGTTCTGAACTGTCACTGACGTGTCTCACTGAGGCTCAGGCTGGTAGTAACCGAAGTGTAAGTTTTCTCGTCGCTCACCTCATCATTCTTTTCTAACGCCTGTTCTCACATGAAACACACAGGCTGTGGCCCATGGCCCCGTGGGTTTCAAGTTGCTCGCCATCATCCATCTTGTCCCTTCTCCGTCCATCACTATGCAAAGGGTTGTTGCTCATCAAATACCACTTCAGGCATGTCCCCTCACTCTTGTCCATCTTGTGCTGCCGACCTTATGTGTTACTGATCATGCTCCATCGCTCAGAATTGATCACGCTTCTCATTCGACTGCTTCAAACACTCGCCGCCATTCCACCATGGCCATCCTCTCTTTCCCGAGCCCTCCGTTTGCCTGTCTGTGCTTCGGCCTTCACCGTTCCACGAGTATCCATGCTCGACTTACTTCACAATCTGATCTCAGAGCTTGTCGAGGGATTTGGGGTTGAGATTTGCCGATTGTTCCTTGTCTTTTGATTGGATAGGGCGCATTAATAATCACTGCCATTTCAAATGTACAGGATTCCCTTTGTTGCTAGAAACACCCATTGTTCCACATTCCACCACATAGTAGCACCACTGTTTACTTGACACTCTACGAATATCCACTGTGATTGAGACAACTGATTGGAGCAGATCAAGTATGCCTTCATGTATGAGCACGAAACTAGGTATGCCACCTTCAAGGCTACAGGTCAAGGCTAATCTAGTGTGATACAAAGTGACGAGGAGGAGTGTCTATTCAGCCCAAGCCTTATCTCCTCAAATCAAAGACACCCTTCAAATCAAAGACACCAGCAACTTCAAACCTACACGAAGAGACCAACAGTACGGTATCAAAACTCAAAGTAGCGATAGGAAAATACTGGATGATGACCACGATGAGCAAGATAGCATCAAAACCGGTCAATATCCCAGTTCGGTTATTCGTCGGTTATCTAACTCTCCTTCCTCCAGATCATTTACTTTCGCTCATAAGAGACTTACCTCTGGATATGGTACAGGTAAACTTTATTCAATATCTCGCATACTCGCTGGCCACTAAGCTAACATTAATAGACGATCAAGAACATCACACCAGAACATTTTATCGACCTTCTTGGAGCAATCAAGAAAGATCCGCCGCCATCACGTGCAAAGTACGTCACTGAGAGCTGGCGGTCAAACACGCCGTCAGCTAACTTTATTCACAGGTTGGTATACCTTGATGAACATCACACTACTAGTGTACAGACAAAAAGTGTAGGAGAGAGTGTACAAAGTGTACAAAAAGCGAAAAAAGTGTAGGAAATAAACTTACCAAGTGTACCAAGATGCTATCAAACAAAGTCAGTAAGGAGAAAGTGTACAAAGTGTACAAAAAGCGAAAATAAGTGTAGGAATGAGCTTACCAAGTCTACCAAGATGCTATCAAACAAAGTCAGTAAGAAGAGAGTGTACAAAGTGTACAAAAAGCGAAAAAAATGTAGGAATGAGCTTACCAAGTCTACCAAAGTGTACCAAGATGCTATCAAACAAAGTCAGTAAGGAGAAAGTGTACAAAGTGTACAAAAAGCGAAAAAGTGTAGGAATGAGCTTACCAAGTGTACCACAGTCTACCAAGATGCTATCAAGTAAAGTCAGTAAGGAGAAAGTGTACAAAGTGTACAAAAAGCGAAAAAAAGTGTAGGATAAGCTTACCAAGTCTACCTAGATGCTATCAAGCAAAGTCAGTAATGAATTATAAGATCTAACTTGATAAACTTACTAGCATAAGTGACTGAGACGAGTATAAAAAACAGTAATAAAACATAAGTAAGTGTTGTGTGGTGAGTGGTGTATGGTGAGTAGTGGATGGTGGGTGGTGGATGATGAAAGTGGGGAAGAAAGAGAGTGTGGGAACAAAATCTTCGACCTGAGTTGCTTATATAGTGTGGGGTGTAAAAATAGTTACAAATAAATTTGT
>JBBPNI010000064.1:0-48602 GCA_038091135.1 Leccinum fibrillosum
TGCTGGGTAGGAGAAGGATACGTCAAATTGGAGAAGAGAGTCCGTGGTAGCTTGGACGCTCTTGGAAATCTGTTGAGTGAACGCCATGATTTGACTGCCGATCGTGACCGTGAAGACGACGAGGTTACATCAGGAAAATTTTTAAGGGCTGATTTTCCTTGATAAATGTTATCACATCACCATCAGTCTGATAACATACAATAGAAGTATATAAACTTTTCTCATTCTGTAACAGTGTGATAACATATGATAATACTATATAAAATCTGCTCATTCTTTTACCATAATAACAATCACTGGATAATGAGTGATAGACATTACCCATTGAATGTCAGTCATATATATATTAGATGAGAACTATCTAATTCTGTCAATAAGATGATATATGTCTCTCAGTAATAATCAGGCAATATCTTTTTGTCATGTGTTGTGTCAACAAGACAACAGAATGATAGATGCTAGATAATGACTGATAGACATTACCTATTGAATGTCAGTCAGATATATATCAGATATTGACTGTGTGATTGTGTCCAAAGAGATGATAAGTGTCTATAAGTGTTTATCAGGCACTATCTTCTTGCAAATGGTATGTCAACCAGATGCCAGAATGGATCAAAATAGATTAGCCCAACTTCAAATTAGGAAACTCATACATTCCTTATCTGTACTTGCACCATCTTCTAAACTGCATACAAGCACTCAAAGCAGATCACAATAAAAGTATATAAAGTCTTCACATTCTGTAACAGTATGATAACACCTGATAACACTATATAAAGTCTGCTCATTCTTTCATCATAATGTCAATTGCTAGGTAATGGATGATAGACATTACTCATTAAATGACCATGTGGTCTATACCAGATAGCAACTGGATAATTATGACAAAGAGTTTATAGGTGGTGATCAAGTAAGATCTTCTTTCATATGGTATGTCAGGAAGACACCAAGATGATAGATGCTAGGCAATGACTGATAGACATTACTCATTAAATGACCATGTGGTCTATACCAGATAGCAACTGGATAATTATGACAAAGAGTTTATAGGTGGTGAATCAGGAAATTTTTGAAGAGCTGATATTCCATGGTAAATATTGCCATACTATCAATCTGATATCTGGAATTAATCTTATATAAAGCCTTGTCATTTCTTCACCATAATGCTAATAAATAGACAAAAAAGGATAATGGTTGATAGACATTTTAGGTGATTGTCACCATAGCATCAGTCTGCCACATACTAGACAATGATGTCATAATAATGGTATAGACATTGTAATTAGTAATATTTTGCATGGCCTGAATATTGCAATTTCTCAGGACATATAAGGCCTTGTCATGTCTTCACCATAATGCTAATAAATAGACAAAGAAGGATAATGGTTGATAGTGATTGTCATCATAGCATCAGTCTGATATACAATATACAATAAGTTCATCATTATGCTACAGAAATTGTAATGATCATTTGCAAGTAATGATATTTGTAACAGCAGCATGTTGCATTTTCTCAGTTGTTATAACCACTGATCATCTGATGATCTAAGTATTATCAATGATTTTCAATTAGCTTGTAGTACCTAGTATTCTGCTTCTACCTTCATCATCTGTTCTCATAGTTGTATGGTTGTCATGCATGATGTACCTTGTCTGTGGAAATATTAAGTGTTGATATTTCCAGATATCTATGATTAGTTAGTGATTATACATCAGGAATCTTTGAAGAGCTGACATTCCATGGTAAATATTGTCATACTGTTATCAATCTGATATCTGGAATTAATCTTATAAAAGGCCTTGTCATTTCTTCATCATAATGCTAATGAATTGACAAAAATGATAATGGCTGATAGACATTTTAGGTGATTGTCACTTCACCACATCAATATGCTGCATACTAGGCAATGAGGTCATAATGATGGTATAGACATTGTAATTGATAATCATTCCAATAGCCTGCATATTGCATCGAGGGTATGCGTGGTGAAACTCAGTATAGGACGTGCACCTGCAGAGTGCAGAGCAAAGTCGGCGCGAGAGACGATATCACGAGTGAGTTGTGATATCAGACCGGTCACATCGGTACCATCGCTGGACTTGATGACAAGACCCTTTCCAGAGCTGACGACGGAGGAGAGTTTGAACCACCACGCCGGTCCAGATGGCGTCGAGTCTTTGGTGGTATGCTTTGACAGTTCGAGGGCCTCCAAGTTGATGCCTGTCTCAACGCTACCCACGTGTTCTTCGAGGACCTTTAATTTTCTGCATGCCTCCTCATCATTAGTTTGTGGGAGGGGCCAGGGTGGAGGTGATGCCTCCCGAGGTGCGGCTTCGACCGCAGCCAGCTGTGCTTGGAGCGCATCGACTTGTCTCTTGACGTCAGAGGCCATGCCTTGCGGAAGCTTGAAGGTGGGTCTCTGCCTCTGTGACACGTTTTGCCTCCTCGCGGACGCGGACTTCGAGAGCATACTATACCCTGTTCACGACCTCTCCGTGTGTGCAGGTTTCGAGATCCTGCTGAGCTCAGGCTCGTTGGTGGTCGAACGACAGACCAGAGAATGCGGATTCAACGTTCTGCAGCCTCGCTACGAGCTCGTCGAGGTTGGTGATGGGCGTTTCGGGCGCATGGTACGGGACAGGAGCGCATTGAAAGCGACATTGGCTTGTAGAAGAAAACGTAGACGGTCGATCCCAGGATATGCCCGACTACCAAGAAAGCGAGTGATATGGTTCGTATCGTCCATTCGAGGACGAATAAGGAGAACTTTGTAGTTCTGTTGACCAGACGTCCGAGGATACTGCTGACGGAGAAACCGAAACTACCAGAGGTAGGTTCATCGCTCTCGACTATGACCTCTAAACTAGATTGAGCACCAGAAAGACCGTCTTCGAGCTCTGGGGGAGATTTGGATGGAGGAGGTACGGAGGTTGAACGGGGCACAGAGGATCGTGAGGGGGGTGGGATGGAGGTGGGAAGGACTCGCTGGCTGCGGGCTGTACCTGTACACTGGACGAGTGCTAGAGAGGCGTCGGAGAATGCGTCGTTTTGAAAGTGGGAAAGGAAAGCTGACCTGTTCGCTGCCAAAGCTGCTCTCTTGGTCGTCCTCTGCATCGTCTGCTTCTGCGTCGCCGCCTCTGGCACCTCTCTTCCTTCTTCTGCCGTAGTCAGCTACTGGGAGGGACGTCAAGGCGGCGGGACCGAGGTCCTTTTCTTTACCCGTCGTCTGCGCTTCTTGCCGTCGTCGTGCATCTGGTCGTCTGACTCTTCTACGTCAGACTTGGAGGGACGGTATGCCTTGTTGTCGAGGGACATGCGATTGCGCCTTTGGTTGGCGGACATCTTGCGGGAAGAGGACTGCGTCCTGTGCGCGCTGTAGCTGTAGCTCCTGGTAGTCACGGCGAATCTTGGCTGGATTCTTTTCCGTTTGTGGTGGCAGCGGATGCGTCAGCGGGTTCTGTGGAGCGCTGACGGAGATAGAAGGAGGTAGCGGTGTTGATGGCACGGCTGGAAGCGTCGATGACTTGTTCAAAGGGGCTCTTTGCACACTCGAAGGACTTGAATTGGAGTTCCTCTGGCTCGGAGTCGTCGGATACGTGGTGGGTGAGAACGGACGATCGCAAGCGATTGCGAACGCGAAGCGGAGAAGGAGCACACCTGAACGCGTGAATCCGAACGCGTTCGCGCATGCTGTGGGAAATTCAGAGGCACGACGATGGACGCACCAGAGACGGGCGTCATCGAGGTGGAGGAAACACTGCTGGACCCTTCTCTCTCGGCGAGACCGAGATCACCAAAAGAAAGCGCTGAGGGAAGCGGCCGCAGACGGGGTGAACGTGGCGGGGCGTCGGTGGACGAAGTAGATGGTGTAGACGAGATAGGGCGCAGGTGCTTAGACATAGACGGGGGCGTAGAGTAGTATACCGTAGATCTGTTGACGTTGTTGATAAAATTGTTCTCCGCTTCGGTAGTCGTCGGAGGTAGCTTAGGTGGGTATATCGAAGGACTGGACGGAGTAAACGATGGGGCCGGCGAGTGACTTCGTGGGTTTGGGTTTGTTGCTGCGACGGGTGATCCAGTTGCACGATTCATCACTGCAAAGTCGTCGCCGAACGGACCGTCGAAATGCAGTCCTGCTCCTTGGCCCGCATTATTGCCCATGCCAGGCACAGAGACACTGGTTGTGACCATCGACCCTGCAAAAAATAAGTCGATAAGCAATTCGTATCTCTCACACGGTCGAAAGGAAGGTACCATCGACCGTGCTCATCTGAGGTTGATCATGTGCCCCCCCCCTCGGAACATCTCAGGCTGATCGTCATCCTCCCAATGCAACGAATCGTGTGCTCTCCTCAGGCGCCGACGCCTCCACACGAAAAAAAGGGAGGCAACTTGAAGTATAGCTATCAAAAAGACGGCGACGGCTACAATAGTCCCGACAACGGCTCCGTGATTGCTAAAAAAGCTATCAAACACCGAGTTGAGCGCATGCCAAGCATCAGGACGTGCGACTAACTTACGAATTGCCACCCGAAACCTGCGTGGAGACAATGTTCGGTTGGGTCGAGGAACCCTGTCAATGAAGAGCTCGTCGGCAGGAGTGCTGAAACGCTGCTACCGGCGCCTGCAGGGGTGGTTTGTGCGGAGGAAGTAGATTTAGAGAGCCTTGCGAGGTGCTCGAGGGATTGTCACTAGGCCCCGTGAGGAGCTAGGAGTATACGTTGATCTTGAAGATCAGAAACGACAGACGTGGTACTGGGTATAGAAGAGCTGTCATTCGATGAGGTGAATAGTAGCCAATGCACATCAGACATGATGTGCATGAAATTTGGGTTAAGACTCACTGCGTTGGGCTGCTGCTCGAAGCGGACGTAGTAGGCGATGGAGTCACCGTGTTTGAGGGTGCCGCACTGAAGGGGGAAGGGGACAAGTCTGTGGAAGATGAACTCGCCATCGTCGACGTGGACGACGATAGTGGGGTTGGAACGCTGAGAGACACTGGCGTAAATTATATGTATAGGATAATAGTCCATCATGTCAGGGGGGAAGATTAAAAGAAGCCTGTGGGTCGGACTCACTCAGAAGCTGATACGCTCTCTCTTGCGATCAAAGACTTGGGGACTCGGGGGCCACTAGCCGGGATATACTTATAGTCGGCATCACACCGCCTTTTCCTTTCTGCGCTCGCCCCTTGCTCGGGCCCTCGCTGACTCGAAAGATACCGTGAGCGGCGCCGTGTATTAGTGGGTCAGCCTGAATAGTGCAGTCCATCGCGAGGTACGATGTAGTACGTACAATGAATCCCCGCGGTCAGTGTGCCAAATTGTAAATATTACATAATTTGAGAGTGACAGTGACAGATTACTAAGACGAAGAATGAACTTGAACTTGAACTTGAGGGCACTACGCACTGCGTGGTTGTGAACGCACCAATGTCATTATGGGTATGCAGTGACTCGCATCAAACTGAGATGATGGAACTAGTCTACCACATTAAAGGATAGATGGGTTATGAGTATGCAAGGAGTAGGCCAACCAAAACTAATCTCATGAGTGAACACACGAGGCTGATCCGGGCCGGATAATTTAAGATAAGAAGCGCTAGAAATGCGCGCCGAGTATTTTGGATCAAGTCCGGTATAGACCCGAGTCACAGGAAACATCGGGAAACCGTCAAAGTAAACTCTAGAGAGGGTAGAACACGGCAACGGCAGGACAATCGTAGAAAAGGATTAGGAGAGAAGAAAGACGAAAAGAAATCTAGAGACAAAACCTGGTACTTCCATTCACGACCCGGCAGACCCCAGGCTGCTAGTACCCTAGTCCGTATCAGCTCCTTCTCGGCAACCTTGACCTTCTCCGCACTCGTCATCGACACGCGCAGGCCACAGTGCTCAGTGTTTATTCCCAAGGATTCCAGACAAAAACGGAAACAAAATGAAACAAGAATAAAAACAAGATAAAAACGCACCTCGACAAACTCGTCCACATCCACCTCCGCCCCGCGTTCGAGCCCCCTTTGCGCAAACACATATCGGTAATCACACTCCCGCACCTCTTCATACCCCGCGCCGGGCCATTCGCGCGCAAACTCGTTCAATGCTGCTCGGATCGCCGCCTTGTCTAGCATCCGCCGTGGTGACGACGAAGAGGGGGAAGTGAGGAGCTCAAATAGCTCCCAGAGCGCGTCAACCTCACCCATTTCGAACTTGGCACGACCATGCGAGGGCTCGAACGACGAATACACTGTCGAGCGGACAGCGGGGACCGTGGCGATACGGAGAACGACAAAGGGCGCAGACGCCCCGACCAGACTGGCAAGTCGCCAGAATCCGTTCTTGAACCACGTCAGCCACGAGGACTGCAGGTTTCCTCCCTTGACGACGCTCCCAACCGACCCTGATCTCAAACTCCACTCAGGCCCGAGTCCCATGCTCCCCAGAAACTGCATACCACGCGTATACTCCTCCCATTGACGTGCACGGCTCCAACCGAGCTCCTTGCTCATGATCTCGATCACGCGGAGGGCGGCCTGCGCGTCTACGAACGCGAGGCGCGTACGTCACGCGAGAATGTCGACGGCCGTACACGCGTACTCGTGACGAGTCGCATAAAACACCTCCGCCTCGACGTAGGGTCGGGGAAAGCCGAACACCGTGCACGGGCCACTGTTCGCCGGTTGGCTCTGCAAGCGCACAGACGGTCCAGGCGCGGTCGCCATAGTTTTCTGAGAGCTGTTTCGCCACGTCAGCGTTCAAACCAAACTACAAGGAGATGAACAGTCAGCAATGTGCGTCAATCGCATGTTATGACAGTCAAACACACCTTTTGAACGAGCCCAATGAACATTTTTCACTCTATCCATGGCTCCCCACGAGCTTCAGTTCCGCCGTTCGACATTCCCCCTTGGCCCCACCGCCTTGTCGACCGTCTCCTCCGCCATCGCTCTATACGTCGTCCACTTGCCGCCCGCGATCGTGATCAACCCCGACGGCGCCACCCGGACCACGTGGTTCCTCACTAACCATTCCGTCCCGCTCTCGCTCTCAGCTGAGATGAGCGGTCTCAACCCTGACCAGGCGCTGAGCACGTCGCCACGACGGACCTGGATATCCGAGCTGAGGTAGCTACTAGCCCCGTAGTTCGTCGATCACCCACTGCACGTCCTCTTCGGCGGCCGTCACTTCCTCGCCCTGAGCGTTCACCTTGGCAGGCCAGTCGGTCGTTCCGGCGACGACGCCGCCTTCCCAGGGAAGGAAGAAGATCACCCGACCGTCCGAGGTGGCAGGGTCAAGAAGGTCGATGCGGGCGGGAGCATAGTAAGCTGGAAGCGTGATGTGCACGCCTGAGGACGGCCAAACGATTGGCTTGTGCGAGGGATCGTCGAGCGAGAGGAGGGCATCGGCATATGGTCCGGTCGGGTTGACGATGCCCTGTTCAAAGTATGAGACGCGACGCGACGCATCAGTAGCGAACGGAAGGCGCACCTTGGCGCGAACTTGGAACTCGCGTCCTGTGAGCTCGTCTCTGACCTTGGCGCCGACGAGGTTTCCTTGGGCGTCCTTGTTGAACTCGGTCACGCCGCAGTAGTTGGCGACAGTTGCGCCCAGCTTGACGGCGGTCATGATCAATGCGACATTCATGCGCGCGTCGTTGTGTTGTCATGGACCACGATGAATGGGTATCGAGCGAACGCCGCGCGCGACAACGCACTATCATAGTACACGACAGCCCCGACCAGCCCATCGCTCTTAAGAATTGGGAAGGTTTCCAGCGCCTTTCTTCTGGACATGAGATACGAACTGGCCATGTTTTCCTTGCCTGCCAACAGATCGTACATCTTGCACCCCGCATAATAATAAGGGAGCTGCCACTACCTGCGGAAGAATAATGTTCAGAGAAAAAGAAAAGGAGAGAACGACACGAGCGCACTTGTACAAGGGGAGCATGATCGGGAGCATGTGCGGCAGATACGGCGCCGTCTGCAAAAATATCCTCCTCTCGTGCAATGCCTCCCGCACGAGCTTGTATTGCTCATAATCCAGCTCCATCACTGCCTTTTGTAGATAGCGTACACCGCCATGAACGAGCTTGGTCGACTTGAACGATGTACCTGCCGGATGTGTGCGATCAGAGCGAGATAGGACACGAAACGGATGGACGCACCTGAGCTAAAGTCGCTCCGCTCCACCAGGGCTACCTTCAGCCCTCGGCTAGCGGCGTCTACGGCAACGCCTGCTCCGGTTGCCCCGCCCCCGATGATCAGCAGGTCAAAGACCTCTTCCTCCTCACCTTTTACTCCACCCTGTCTGTGTTTCTTGCCGCACCCACTCCGTCGTAGGGCATCCAACATCGACTCGCGTGCGGGCGGCCAAGCTGGCAGTGGTTGCTTTGTCTCGCGTGTTGACGACGCAGTATATGGATGCGTGGAACCGGAGTTGAGATAGTAATACCCACCCCCAGCGAGCCCGACCGTAGAAAGCGTGACGAGCGCGAGGGTCCGTCTGGAGAGTAGTAGTCGTGTTGACGACATCGTCGAGTGCGGGTCAAAGTGGGGTGGTGTTCAGGTTCTTTACGGGCGTGCACGTTCGCAGCTCGCTTCCGGAGTAGTGTGTGGGACCTTGTCCCTGTGCCCAGGAACTCGGTGGTGCTTGAGCAGATTTAGTCTCCCGTAGGCAGACCCTTAGGCAGGAAGACAATCGTTCCTTCTTGAGCAGATTCGGATAACGGACGCGATGCGGCGTAAGCGGTGTAATAGAGGAGGACGATTGATGGAAGAACCCAGCAGTGGAGTGTGAAAGACGGCTGCGCTGATCTTTATGCCTGAGCCTGAGCCTGTGTACGAATCTCAGAGAGCCTCTTCAACTTGTCCTGAATCACCCGGCGGGCGGCCTGCCGGAACAACTTGAGCAACTTGAGCCACCGTCCGAATGTTTCCGCACAGAAAATCACTGACTCGGAGGTGATGATACCAATCAATTTATCGTCGTCACCGACTGACGCTCACGAATCACCGGCGTGCACGTTCGTCCCGTATGCGGGCGATAGATAGATAAAACGCTGTTTACCAGAAAGCGGACATCTTGCGGGAAGAGGACTGCGTCCTGTGCGCGCTGTCGCTGGAGCTCCTGGTAGTCACGGCGAGTCATGGCTGGATTCTTTTCTGTTTGTGGTGGCAGCGGATACGTCAGCGGGTTCTGTGGAGCGCTGATGGAGATAGAAGGAGGTAGCGGTGTTGACTCGGATGGCACGGCTGGAAGCGTCGATGACTTGTTCAAAGGGGCTCTTTGCACACTCGAAGGACTGGAATTGTAGTTCCTCTGGCTCGGAGTCGTCAGATACGTGGTGGGTGAGAACGGAGTTGTGCTTGGTGAGCGGTTTCCGCTGGGCGAGACGACTGGGTGGAGGAGCGAGAAGACGTGAGGAAGTGGTGTGTGTTTCCTTCTCGTGCACTACCATTCTTCTCGACCTTCATTTCAAGTTGAGAGAGTATATTTATATGTACAGTACGAACAAGGGATAAGGAAACAACCCAGCGTTCCGTTCATGAAATCAAAGAGAAAAATCAAGCATGTCGACCACCCTCTCCGTCCCTTCCGACATTCTCTTTGCGTTAGTTGATTGACAGGAGCAAAGAACAAGAGAGAAAAGAAAAAGAAGAAAACAGGACCGCCCAAATCGTACACTATAGAATCCACGAAAGGGAGCGGAGAAACGAAACGAACATCTGTTATGCATAGTTACGTCGCGAGGAACGATTGTTCAGCAGAAAGGGATACAAGAGCGTCTAATCAGTGTATTGTTGCCAGCGTTGCGCCATAGTGAGTAGAATGCAAGTCGTTTGGAGATTAAAGCAGTTGGCAAGCGATTAAGATTTCTTTTCTTGACACAGAAACAAAGGAAGAATGCAGAAGAACAAGCGCGTCGTGTCGAATCATGGCCGGGATAAGAAAGCGTCAGTAAGCATGATCGTCAACAGAGCACGACGCGCAACACATACCGAGTTGCTCCTTGCGGTAGAACCAGAAGTATCCGAGCACGATGACGATCTGGCAAATGAGAGCGATCCAAAATGGTGCGGAAGCCATCGGACTGCCGGCAAGGCCATTCGAGAAATCCCAGGTGCCAACGTTCGGGAACACCGAACCAGGCCCGATCGCGTTGGGCGCCGTCGCACGAGCGAGCATGACACAGACCGCACCAATCATCTGGGCGAGGGCGAGCGTGGCGCACACGTGTAGTCGTGATAGCGTCTGGAGCAAGATCATACCAAGACCGACACCTTGAACGGCATCCAAGACATCAAGCTAGAGCTATAGCGAAAGACCGACAGAGCCCGCCCATGGGATATAGAGTGCGAGCGAAGACGTTCCCCACAGGGTCTATCCAATGACGTCAAAACCCCGCATAAGCACACCAAAAAAGTATATGACGCACCTGACACCACCGCGGAGCACCCAAACCGACAGCAAACACAGGCAGAATCCACGTGTGCGTCTTGCTCAAGTGCGTCAATAAAATCATCATGAGGGCCCAGACGCCGATGAAGAACAAGATCACGAGCAACATGATCTGCCACTTGGCAATGGGTACGTTCCACAGGAAACCCCAGTTTCGTCCGTAGGGCTAGAGACAACGTGGTCAGCTCAGATGACGACCTCAACAATACCACAGGACACATACTCCACTCAACCAATAGCCACGCAGGATTTCAGATGCAAGGAACCTAGACAGCATCAGTCAACATCGAAAAGCGACACTGCAAAATAAAAGTGTTCATACCACAAGACCAACTTTCTCCGGAAGAGCGTCTTGAAAAAGCTGGGCACCTTGGGCGGCGCTTGGCGGTAGTAATTTTTAAAGAGTCGTCAATCGATAGCCCTTGACCCCCCAAATCTCAAGACAGACCTGGGAGACCCTGCCACAGGAGGTACGCAAACAGGAAAGACATCAACGCCAACGGCCAGAGGACAAACACGATCCACCACGGCGTAAAGTGTCCAGGCGTGACTGTGTTGAGCGTGCTTCCCCAGTACCAAAGGGCTGCAATCCAAATTTGTTGAGAGCCCTGTACGACACACGCGCGTAGCGTCCAGACTTCGGTGGCGGCACCCTATTTCGTACGTCAGTCAGACATGCCAAGGTCAAATGACTGAAAAAAAAACTTACCGCCTCCTCTCCGAAATTGAGCCCGAAAAATACGAATGCAGCAGAAGACGAGACAGCATAACACCATGTAGCGAAATCCGAAATGAGCGTGTGGGATGAGGCGAGCGATGGTGACAGCGAAGGAATTGCGATCAAGAAGAAAGCAATACCAAAGAACAACCACGGGAAGGATAACACGTAGACGGACGGTTTAAACCGGAACAAGAAGTACCACACGAACGATGAGACGAGGAATACACCACCCAGGACGTACAACTGAAGGTCGTCCTGATAGTTTAGCCCGTGAGCAGTGTCATTTAGTAGCTGTTGGCAGCCAACATCTACAATGCGCGTCAATACACAAACGGCGTTATGAAGAAAAAGCAACTTGCCTGCCCCAGGGCAATGATAATAGTGTACAACGGCCAACCGAAAATCCGGCGAGCCAACGCGATCTGCACTCTGTTCATGATAACAAAGTCTTCACCATGCTGCAATATGCTACTCTCCGGGCCTCGCCAAATGGATGCGTGCTCGGCGTGCCCGGAGCTGCAGCGTGCATGTCAGCTCTTCGTTTCCAAGACATTGAAAGAAAAAAAAAAGACACGTACAAGTAGGTCGGTCCTCCAGCGTACCATGCGAACTCCACACCGAATCTCGATGAGACGAAATATAACTCGCAGCGCTCGACAACTTGTCCCTGCGCACCCGGTCAAAGTAGGCCTCCTCGGACTTGATCAAGTACCGCTCGATCGACAACTCTCCCTTGGAATTATCCGAATTCAACGACTGCAGCTTTTGCACAAACTCTTGCGCAACGCCACCGTCGGAATCGGTGAACTTGTGATAGGTTAGTTCATGCAACAAACATGCAAGAGGAGAGCTCACCGAAGTAGTCGCCTTGTTCAACGGCGAATTCGTCTTCTCCTCGACGATCGTCGATATCGACTCTCTACGGCTTCGGAGGCGCATCGAGATGCAAAAACGGATCAGGCACGGTCTTCTGCTCCTGCGCGATTACCTTGTTCGCCTTCTCCAAGAAATTACCATAGTCCTCTCGTCTCAGTCCGACACCAGTCACCATGCTCCCCCGCGAATGATAATCATCATCCGACTGGTCCGAAGCCGACGACGCAGGACCCGCTTGCTATATGTGGATCTTACCAGAGGGACACTGGTGACCACATCGAAGGTCTTTTTCACAGCGTCTGTCACGCGGAAGACGGGCGCACACCTAGGTTACTCGTCGTCAGGCCCAATCACAGAATAAACGGATGTTGCTTACGGAGCCGCAAGGGACTGGGCAAGCATCGTGAGGGCATACCCTGCAGGCGCACGGGTCAGCACGAACGCCGCTAGCAACAAGACAAGACAGAGTGCTCACCACGTGCACGGTTGCTTGCATGGCGCACACGGAACATGACACAGGCGTCTGCACTGTGAATGAGCGCATGCCTGTCTGCACGGAGCGTTGCAGCTGTTCGTATGCTCGTGTCCCTCGGAACACGGCTCCTGACAAGGGTGTTCGCAGCACAACCGTGTCTGACACGGATGGGGGGCGTGTTTGGTCCTCTTGACCGGCTGGCCGTCGTCCGAGGCGGGGTTGACTGCTTGACATTCGTCGCAGCTCGCATTGAAAACCTTGCCACAGCACGACATGGACTGCAAACACCGAGTCCGGCACTAGTAGTCTTCTGGGTCTTGAGAACAAGGCATCGACGCGCTGTGTTCGCAGTCCGTTAGCTTCTTAACCACCTCTTTGTCGCAGCGAACACTGTCGAGCATTTCCATCCGGCAACTGCGGTAGTTCGCTCAGCCTCACCGAAACAGTGGAAGCGTATCCCTTTGTGGAACGTACCATGGAACCGATTCCTTAACATGTCCACACGGAAGCCGAACGTTAGGAATCGGGAACATACAATCTCCACACGACTCGTTGCACTTCTTTCGGCAGGGGTGGTCGCGATGACACAACTTCCTGCACCACTTTGTGCAGCTCACAGCGACGTGGTTTGCATCGTCACAGTGACACTGAATTTCGAGTTAGATTTGGACAAGAAATTGACGGTAGAATGGACCTTGAATGGACAGAGGTGACCACATTTCAGCAATGCGTCACACGGTTCCATGCATTCTCCTGCGTGAATCGCGTATAATCATTATAACTATTGAATGGCACCGAGCGGTGCAAGACGACGTACCGTCTGGCGCGATGCGTGAAAGTTGACCCGGCCGCGAGATATACTCGACCGTTTCAGGGTGGTGGTGGCAAGCGACAGGCAAGGCTGGACCCAATGAATCCTGTGAGTCCAATTCCTCAATGATTGAGTGCCACATTTCGCTCTTATGGGACAGGTTGTCAGCATTTCCAAATATGTAGAGACTTCGCGAGCTCGGGATAATGCCACTGTAGAAGGAAAAGAGCAAAGCGAGGTAAGTCGTTTACTCAATCAGCATCCGGAGTTGTTGTACGAGGAAAAACATACCATTGGTGCGGTTTTTGGACTAAAGCGAGGCCAAGTCAGCAGACCCGCCAGGGTAGTCAACGTGCGCATATATCATGATACATACCTTGAGGAACCCGATGTTGGCCTTGGTATGTTGCGATATGGTTTGCGCCTCCACTTCTTCTCCCTCTGCGCCGCCCGAGTTTCGTACGAGAGAAAGGATGACGATCTGTTGTCATTTATGCGTTAGTCGATCAGAACCACGACTCAAGGCAATGTTCGCTCACCTTGCCCTCTTCGCCTTGATAGTTGTCAACGGTCCGCAACTTGACCTAAATACAAGAACATGGCATTCAGCTTCTGTATCGATTGGATCGCCTGCTGGTCGCGCGGATGAAAAACGAAAAACGAAAAAGGAACGTACTCGGCTCGTGACCTTGACACGCTGGATAGACTCCCCGCTCAGGAAGTCGTCCGCGTCCTCCCGGTCGCCTTCTTGATCGTCGAGCGCAGCCTTGTCCCGCTCGTCGATAACCACTGCAACTTCCCCACCGAGCGCGTCTCTGAGTCGGGCGAGCTGGCCCAGGTAGGCACAGAGGACGACAATGTCACCTTCTGCAGAGTAACATCCCTGTCTGGAGAAAACAGTAGGCAGGAGAAGATGTCGAGTTGATAACCTACCGGAGGAGGTAGAGCACGAGGTCTCTGATCATTTCCACCTTGGTTTCAGTATGAGCCCTTTGTAAAAGAAATATGCTTTGTATGGACGTATGGACGTACCTCGTACACGTTGTATTTGCTGGCAGTGTCGTCCACACCGCCGTTCTCCTTGTGGCCATGGGTGACGAAGAACACGTTCTTCACCATGCCCCGGACGTCGGGGTAGGACATAACCTTTGGGTGATCTTGAAAACCGTTGTACAGTGTGTTCCTGTTCAACACCACCATCGTTATTGCGTTTCGAATCGGATGTTCTTATACACACCTTATGAGGCTCGAAATCGTCGGACGCATGCGTCGCTGCACGTCTATCCGCGACATTGGCAGACCGGACGTTTCCAGGCGCTCCATCAGTGACATATCGAACCTATACAGCTTGCTCCCGCGCGAGTGGTCCATCGACAGCGCTAGAAAGAAAACAAACCAAACCAAACCAAGGTCAAAAGTAGGAGTGCTAAAGTCCGCAATGTACTTACCAAAGTTGTTCAATTGTCGGACGCAATTGGAGGGGGTCACCGATGAGGATGAGGTGTTCCACTGAGAGCATAAGGCTGCCCAGCACGTGCACCTCGAGGACTTGTCCAGCTTCCTCAACCAACAGCACTTTCGGTGCCAGGGACTATTTAAAGCACAAACAGTAGTGAATGTCGTGATCAAAACAATCTATATCGCTTCGCCACGCACCTTTAGCAGTGTTCCGAGTTTTGCTGCACCTGTCGTCGTGCATCCGATGATCTTGACGCCATGCAACAGCTCGCGTCGGACCTACTTGTGTAAAGGGGTGTAAAATGCCATCAGAATGACACAACGGAATTGAGACAAGGAACACTGCCCCACCTGTTCCTTTATTTCATTATACTCTTGAACCTGCGCAGCATCCTTCTTTCTCAGCCGCTCAAACTCGTCCTGCTGGTTCTGCTGCATTTCCGCCCTCGCCTGCTCGATCCAGAACGTATATAGGATCTGTCGCTCGCAGCGACTCATATCCCAGACCTCGCCGTCGTCCAGCAGTACTTCCAAGGGTCGATTTCTGAAAGGTACGGTCGGGATATCGTCCTCTCCCAGGGCCACGAAAAATCCAAAGGCGTCGTTCACAAGAGATGGGTAAGGCGAAGGATCCTCTGTTTGTAGCTCATCGACAAGCGGATCCAAGGCTGCCGTTGGAGCGCTGCTGGAAGACGCAGACGCAGACGGCCCAGACATCGAAGCCGGGACATTCTGCACCGCCAAAGAATTGACATTCGTATTCCGCATCTCAGAGAAATCAGCGGCCATCCACATCTTCTCAGGCCCCTCATCGACCAACCCATCGTCCGACTCGTCCGACTCTGTCTCCTCCGAAGAGTCTTCATCCTCATTGTTTCCCGCAGTCTCTCTCTCGAGGATCTCGAACGGATTGGAACGCGTCGACGGGCCAGGCTCGGGTTCAGGTAGGGTGAAAGTTTGTGGATCAGCATGAACAGCCGGACTGGTGATCGTTTCCAGAAATTCGATGTCCCCGCCGTTCTTTAATGTTCCGATGCACGCCTCACTGAAGCCATTGTTTGCAAAAGGAGCTGGTCGTGGATATATAGTCAACATCGTCCGTTATTATCATCATCCTTCATAACTTACTTGACTATCTTCTTGAGTCTGATAGCCATTTCAGCGCCTTGTTCACCACAACAAGAAAGATGTGTGTCGTACCCAATTCTCGTTAGAAGCACTGGCGCTGTTCAGCGGCTTCATGAGTGCATAGATTCCGAACGTGCTCTTAAATCTAAAGTTATCAGAAAGATATCTCTTGACGGTGTGCGCTTCGGTGGGTGACAGAGTGGAGGAAGGATCCGGAGAAAAAAATCCGTCCGTTCCGCTACCACCGATCTTCGCCAGGCCCGCTTCGGTCAGAAAAGGAGCCACGCGTTGAAGGAGGGCAGCCGATCGCGACGCCGTGGACGCGGTGGTGGCAGGGGATCTCCTGTCCTGTCCCACCTTCCGGTCGTGCCTATAATGACAGTTGAACTCTCTTTTGCATCTGCCCTGTTCCCAAAAGAACGACGCCAGGAGGGACGTCTCCACGAGTGGCAGAGCCGCCTGCACGAGAAGCACTGCTTTGTGGCGCAACAGAGCTGTTGGCTGTGGTTGAGGGTGAAAGTGAACGAGCCTGAGTTAGAGTTGAGTTAGAGTGTGGAGATGCATGTGAGAAGGTACACTGGTTGCCTCTATTGCAACCAGCAGATTTGGTGGAACAAGGAACGTCTCGTCGTTGGGCGTCGAGATCTGCGAATGCGAAGGTGATCATGGCATATAGGTCGGTGTTTCGGCGACGCCGAGCCCAAGCTCGACGAGTCCCAATCAGGCTGAGCACAGGTAGGGCTCGCCAAAGATGACGACCTCGATGGGCTCTGCAGGGTCGCCAGCGGGGTACTCGATGTCCTTGACCTTGGGCACGACCCAGATGAGATCGACGTCCGTCATGGCCTTGCCCATGAGCGACGACATAACACCCAATCCACAAATCTTGACCGTGAGCTTCCAATCGATGATCTCGTACTCGAGCGTGGCGATGAGCTCCTTGCGGCGCTTGTCCTTGTCTTCTGGCCACCCAATGACGTCTGCCGGCTGTTTCTGACGGAAGATTTTCTCCGTGATGGGCGTAATGTCCCTAAATTCCGACGCAGACTTGTTGCCGAGGCTCCCGATGATGGCGAGGTACTTGCTGGGACCCTTGGCCTTGACACCATAGCGGTTGTGACGGATGCCGTAAAAGCTCGCCATGAAGACCACCACGGCGAGTACACCGGTGATGAGCGGAATGGTCAACAGGAGCGCGTACATGATGGCGCCGACCGAGGCTTGACCACGGGGCTCCAACGACCACAGCAACGTTTGGTCGTCAATCACCAACGCCCATGCCAATGCTGGGTATGGCGGAGTCGACATGTTCAAGTAATTGGGCGCAATAGAGTTGGGCGCAAGACGATCCATGGCCCTGGAGGTGAGGCGAGCGTCGTGACCTGGAAGGAATCGTGTCATCATGGGTGGAGGAGCGACCCATTCGGTCGACGGCACGAGGATCTTCATCCCGTCAGGGTCCAAGGTGATGTTGGCCAATTGGCGCGAACTTGGAACTCGCGTCCTGTGAGCTCGTCTCTGACCTTGGCGCCGACGAGGTTTCCTTGGTCGTCCTTGTTGAACTCGGTCACGCTGCAGTAGTTGGCGACAGTTGCGCCCAGCTTGACGGCGGTCATGATCAATGCGACATTCATGCGCGCGTCGTTGTGTTGTCATGGATCACGATGAACGGGTATCGAGCGAACGCCGCGCGCGACAACGCACTATCATAGTACACGACAGCCCCGACCAGCCCGTCGCTCTTAAGAATTGGGAAGGTTTCCAGCGCCTTTCTTCTGGACATGAGATACGAACTGGCCATGTTTTCCTTGCCTGCCAACAGATCGTACATCTTGCACCCCGCATAATAATAAGGGAGCTGCCACTACCTGCGGAAGAGTAATGTTCAGAGAAAAAGAAAAGGAGAGAGAACGACACGAGCGCACTTGTACAAGGGGAGCATGATCGGGAGCATGTGCGGCAGATACGGCGCCGTCTGCAAAAATATCCTCCTCTCGTGCAATGCCTCCCGCACGAGCTTGTATTGCTCATAATCCAGCTCCATCACTGCCTTTTGTAGATAGCGTACACCGCCATGAACGAGCTTGGTCGACTTGAACGATGCACCTGCCGGACATGTGCGATCAGAGCGAGATAGGACACGAAACGGGTGGACGCACCTGAGCTAAAGTCGCTCCGCTCCACCAGGGCTACCTTCAGTCCTCGGCTAGCAGCGTCCACGGCAACGCCTGCTCCGGTTGCCCCGCCCCCGATGATCAGCAGGTCAAAGACCTCTTCCTCCTCACCTTTTACTCCACCCTGTCTGTGTTTCTTGCCGCACCCACTCCGTCGTAGGGCATCCAACATCGACTCGCGTGCGGGCGGCGTCCAAGCTGGCAGTGGTTGCTTTGTCTCGCGTGTTGACGACGCAGTATATGGATGCGTGGAACCGGAGTTGAGATAGTAGTACCCACCTCCAGCGAGCCCGACCGTAGAAAGCGTGACGAACGCGAGGGTCCGTCTGGAGAGTAGTAGTCGTGTTGACGACATCGTCGAGTGCGAGTCAAAGTGGGGTGGTGTTCAGGTTCTTTACGGGCGTGCACGTTCGCAGCTCGCTTCCGGAATAGTGTGTGGGACCTTGTCCCTGTGCCCAGGAACTCGGTGGTGCTTGAGCAGATTTAGTCTCCCGTAGGCAGACCCTTAGGCAGGATGTCAATTGTTCCTTCTTCGTCGAGGTTGGTGATGAGCATTTCGGGCGCATGCGGCGAGTCATGGCTGGATTCTTTTCCGTTTGTGGTGGCAGCGGATACGTCAGCGGGTTCTGTGGAGCGCTGACGGTGTTGATGGCACTCCTGGAAGCGTTGATGACTTGTTCAAAGGGGCTCTCGGAGTCGTCGGATACGTGGTGGGTGAGAACGAAGTTGTGCTTGGTGAGCGGTTTCCGCTGGGCGAGACGACTGGGTGGAGGAGCGAGAAGACGTGAGCACTGAGGAAGTGGTGTGCGTTTCCTTCTCGTGCACTAGTAGTAGTACTGTAGTTCGCAGATGTAGGATTCAGTAGGAATCACACGACCAGTACAAACGAAGATCGCGAAACAATTTCGTCACATAGTATGTACCTTGAATGTCAGCGAGATGAGAGAACAAATCGAGCAGGTCGAGGAGACAAAGTGGTAAAGAACAACATGGCGTGAGATGTAAATGTAACGAAATGCGTCATCCCAGAGCCAAAGCCAACACACACGACTATTGCACGTCGACCGTATCAATGCTCGCCATCCACTCGCTCAACGACGTCTCTGCCTGAATCTGAACCTGGATGAAACTGACCGTCACCACGCGCTTGTACTGCCCGCGCTTCTGCGAGGCTAGCAGCAGTGCGCTCGTCGCCAGAGAAGTCCTCGTCGAGTAGGGGACTGATCCACGGATGTTGCTCGTGATACTGGTACACGACATGGCGGAGCTAAGCTCGAGAGTAATATTGACGGACGTGGAATTCGTGCCCCCTGCCCTGGAGGTGAGGCGAGCGTCGTGACCGTGTCATCATGGGTGGAGGAGCGACCCATTCGGTCGACGGCACGAGGATCTTCATCCCGTAAGGGTCCAAGGTGATGTTGGCCAAACACCCATAATACGGGGCACTACCGTTGGCATAGTGTGGCGACCCTGAGTTCTCGAGTGTATACTCCTCAAAGGGAGCCACCAGATTCCGGACTACGGTGTTACCCTCGTAAGGAGACGAGATCCAGAGAGGGCCTTCGCAGTCGTATGACCACGTCGTCGTCTGATTCATGTTCCCGTACAGCACCCACACTTGGTCAGTGTGATCTCCAGTGAGGTTCTACACGCCCGCGATGCCAGACCGAGATACAGACCATAAGCCCATCTCAGTGGGGGTGCCATTTGAACCGGACGTTCGATGTAGAAGGTCCAGTTACCACGCTGTACGAGATTGTAGCCGTCTTGTAGGTGCTGCGGAGGGATGTAAACTGTTTGAGCAAGCAGCGGGTGTCGGTAGTGGGGTCGAAGTGGTCGAGCGAATTCCAATCGTCATAGCACCTGACGAGGGCAGGTCCGAGAGGCCAGTTGAAGTATTGGATTGATCCAAGTTTATAACAGCCATGGCGCTGCCACGCCTTGTTGCTCATCATGGCTTGGCGTCTGCACGTATCCATCAGTGGGCGTCAGGCCGTGCAGAAAAGAACGTACCCAAAGAGATAGTTGGAGGCGGTGAAGCCAACACACACGACTATTGCACGTCGACCGTATCAATGCTCGCCATCAACTCGCTCAACGACGTCTCTGCCTGAATCTGAACCTGGATGAAACTGTCCGTCGCCACGCGCTTGTACTGCCCGCGCTTCTGCGAGGCTAGCAGCAGTGCGCCAAAAGGTTGACGAAGCCGAACGAGGATCCGCAGCGCACGCGCCTCTAGATCAAACAGAGGGTCGTCGCCAGAGAAGTACTCGTCGAGCAGGGGACTGATCCACGGATGAACGAGAATGAGACGCTGGATCCCGAGCGAGTTGTCTTTGGTCTCAATCCGTACCTCGCCGAGAATCGACGCCGTGGCGCGATAAATGTGAAGGCTCGAATCGGATTCGGGTGCCGCGAGACGGGCGAAATCAGTGAGGCGAAAGACGAGTCCAGGGAATCGAAGTCGATCAGCCACGAAGGACAGCGGTGGGAGATCAAGGAGTCGTTTATAGAGCGCGACGATTGGAGAGGGATCGGGAAAGGATGATTACAAGTCCATGACCATCCGATTCATCTCGGCGGCCTCTATAGCTTTGGGAACATGCGGAGGCAGAATTTGGTCGTATACAGTGAGATCGGAGGGGAGGTAGCTTTTGGTAGTACTATCTGAGTTTCCAGTCCAAGAGAGGATCGTGACATCATCCGACTGCGTCAGGATGTGCTCGAGGAGGCGACGGACTGCTCGCTTGCCCTCGCCGTATATGACCGGGAGTGAGACGTCAAAGATTCCAAATAGTGAGTACGCGATATCTTCCTCCCCGTGTCGTGTGGCGCTTTAAAGCGAGTTCTCGCGCACCCTATCCAATCCCGGCTGAAGCGTGGCGAGTTTCTCAGTGGCGAACTTTGTTGCTTGCTCCATCTCGGAGAGAATAATGGGGGATTCCTTGTGATTAAAGATGTCCAGACCGAGGTATGGCTCCCAATCTTCTGTGTAGAATTGAATGACCCTTGAAGCAACATACTCTTGGTACGTCCACCCGCGAGTGTTCCAGATGCTTTTCCAAAGATCGCCTTCTTGTTGCGACTCGGAGAGTACACCGAGGAGATGAACGATCGTCAGTGCTGCGCGACTGTACCACCGAAACATGGCGACAACAGATTCTTGCTGAACCCCTTTGTGCAGCATCATATATGCGACCACTGGCCAACATGGTTTCACATTGATGCTTCTTCTCGTGCACGCGCAGGGTGCATTGGAGCCCTTGGACGGTTTGCTCGAGATCGGCTATTTTTCGTCCTATGGATACAGAAATCGGGGTCAAAAACTTGAGAATCGGAATGATAATAGACGTGCCTGAATCTCCTGATTGAATATCTGCGCGTTGAGAGTCAACTGTCAACGAGGCGTGAGTGAAGAGAGAACACGCACTTGTGCTTTTATGCTGTGCGCGAAGGGACTGTTTGCCTTTGTCTGATGAAGCAAGCTGGTCACGTAGTCGTTGAATGATTTCTAGACTCGCAATGCTCGTTGCTGACGGGAATGAATAACAGCATGGGGCAGTCAGCCCGCTAGTAAACACACCTCGACTTGCATTCCGAATATCCAAGGCCTCCACCGTGTTTCCGAAATCAATGTTTTCTGTCCTTGAACAGCGGGGTTCTGGCTCCAGGAAAATCTGTTTGAGTCAGATAAGTAATGACATCTAATAGAGGTCGTGAAACTGACGTTGTCGCGGTAGTGTGAAGGAAGGATGTCCAAAAGATGTCGAAGGATGATTTTCTTCCCTCGAGCAGCTGCTATGTCGTATTTTGGTGAGATGGCCATGGGCAGGATGGAATTGCAACGAGGCATTCTGACTGTCGCAAGGCGCTGGTGGGTTGTAGCGTCCCAGAGCGACAACGACGAATCTGTGGAGGCTGAGATAAAACTGTCGTTGGGTGCCAGTGCGATATAGCCTGCGTCGCGAACGTTCCATTTTGAAAGTGTCGTCCAGGTGGACACCTCGAGACAGTGTATGTCACTTTCCCTAGACAAGACGAGGAGTTACTTGCCATTGCTCGTCCAGGCGAGGCTTCCGTTCTTTCCGCCGTTTACGTCAATTGGCAAGTCTGCGACGAGTCGGCCGTCGTGAATGTCGTAGACACGAACAGTCCACGCGGCAGTCGCGATAAATCGTCCGTCAGGCAAGAACTTGACTCGCCCAGGTCGGTCTACTTCCCTTTGGCACTGGGCTCGTTGCCCATTCCCATCCTTCGAGGCCCTCCCTCGTCATTGTTCATTTACTTTAACCTTTGGCGCCCGCCGTGTGTCACGCCGGGGCCCGATAACCCGTCCTCTGTGTCCGCGACACGACACGAGACGAGACGAGACGAGACCCTAAAGGTGTGAGGGGTAGTTGGGAGCAGATCGCGCATCTGCGATCCCGGAAAACTTGGCACTTGATGTGGCGAGTCTCAGATGATGATCTCGACGGGGCATCCCCACCAACACCACCCATTTCCCTCCAACCCTCACCTCCCCCCCGCGGACGCAGGCACAGGAACGACGGAACGCAGTGGCCACGAGGGATGTCGAATGCCCGTTGTGACTGTGATACTTGGTTTGGCGATGACATGACAAAGGGTGTCGGTGATTGCGCGAGACAATGGACGGATGCGGAAGGGACGACGCACAAGTGCGCAACGTTGCCGGTCGTGTGTGAGTGTGTGCATGTGGCACTTACGAAGGACTAGATTCATAGAACTGGGGTAGCACCCGCACGTCTCGGACTTGCGGAAATGTGGCAGACGCGGCTAGATATGATGGGTGCGCACGCGCGTGTCTTGTTCGACGCTGATTATATTGTGCAGGGATGACGGAGAAGTGTAGATCTGGTTCATTTAGGAAGGAGGACAGGGATGATGATATGATCACGTCATGTCAGAGTACTTCTTCCCCGTTTCGATCCTTTCCCGCCAGCTCGTGTACCATTGAGCCGGTGATATATTTCCTATGTCTTTGCCCTAGAAACAATATCAGAGAATGTGCGATGATTCCCAAATCGAGTATATATGAATCTGTGTGCGATTGTCAGTCAGTATGGGTGTGAGGAGGAGAGATAAAGATGTACAACCCTAGACGCGTCCAACCCCCGGCGTAAACGCATCAAACAATCAATGGTGTCCTTGGGACTGGCCAGTTAGTCGTTCACACCGGAGTCGACGACGCCGTTCGTAGCACATTTGAGAATTCACTGTGCCGGGGTCGCGGCTAACACTGCCCAGATACTCATGATCGTGGATCCGTCTCCCTCCATATGCGTCCGTGCACGCAGGATATAGCTCGCCCCCATCGCCCCCCTGGCCCCCCTCCCAAGACTTTCCATTCGTTCCTCTCACTTGAACTTGAAAATGACGACCAACGGCCAATCCGCCCCAGCCTCGTCGACGCCGACGATCGACGTCTCGTTCGAGCGTCCAAATCTGGGGTTCGGTGACGTCTACGTCAAAAGCCCACCGCTGTCATCGTTGTCGGGGCTGACGCAGCCGCTGTGGCCACACTGGCTATCCGCGTCGTTCTCGGCGATGGTGGATCAGATCGCAGCGCTCGCGCCCGTGCCGACTGATGCGTTTAGTGGGTCGGAAGAGCTGGCTGTGCTCCGGGGACGGTTGGACGGGATTGAACAGACGCAGGCGAGGACGGCTGCGTAGATGAAGGTGATCCAGGCGCGTGGCACGGTCCAGGCGGCGGCGGCGAACAGCAGCGGCGGAGGGGATGCGAACGGGATCGAGGTAGTGACGGTGACGGTGGTCGACGAGGTCGGTGGGGAGGGTGAGCCAGCGGCTGAGCGGAGTTCCGTTGTCTGTGGCGTTGGTGGTAGTGACGGCGTCGGTGGTGTCGACAGCAGCGGCGGTGGAGGTGTCACTGCTCCAAGGCAGGCCTTGGCGTCTCCGCAATCTGTGTGTCCCACGAGGATGACTGTTGGGAATAAGCAGAGAGCAGCGTGTATGCGCATCAATGTGCCGTGTTCGATGCTGGCGACGGCGAGCGCACAGTCGTCATCTGGATGGAATTGGTTGTGTGTAGAAAATTGGGGGGAAATGCTAATTATAAAAGAAGTTCCGCTCACTTTACGACGTTGGATGACCGACTCTGCGCAAGACCTTTTCCCACGAGCACAGGCAAACGCACTGGCACTGCTAAGACTTGAAGCATGTAGGTCGTTCAGTGGCTTTTCTAATTATTCTAGTTTGACCGTCACAGGGTCCTTTTTGGGTCCGCCCTCGTTGCCTCCCTCGGCGTTCTCGCCAACACCGACGCTGATGCCCTCGACCGCGTCATTCACGAAAACGTCACGAGGCAGGTCGCCAACATATGCGATACCTCGCCAGTCCGCGAGGCGTGGACTGCTGGCAAGTCACTCTCGGTCCACGGATGGATGTTTGACCTCGCATTTGGGCGGATCAATGATCTTGGGATCTCGCCTGGGCCGTCAGGTGAAGAGTAACAGCGTGTAACTTGATAGATTTTTGTATCGTGTATAAATGGGCACATGTGATGTGATGATGATGATACTGATAAACGAAAACGCTGTCCGATATCGAAACCATACAACTATCGAACGAAAACGAAACAAGGCACGGAAACAAAGGGGAGGGGGGGACATGAATACTATTGTACTGGATCAACAAACAACACAACACTTCCCGCCCGTCTCCCCAGCACCATTCTTCCTACTGCCACCGCCGCCACCACCGCCAGCCCCGCTGCCGCGCTCCCGATACCGATATCCGCACGCGGTACCCGACGGCACACCCTCGCGCATCAACATGCTCGCCCGCGTCGCCGCCTCAAACATGTCGTCCACCCCCTCGATCTTCAGCGCCGAACACCCCTTGTATGCACGCGCACCGATCTCGCCGACTGCTTGTGCACGAGAGACGTAGTTGTCGATGTCAGGCGCATTCGGCGGGTGTCAGAGGTCGGCATTGTAACCCACGAGGAGGATGGGGATCGTCGGGCCACATATACTCCGGACTTCTTCAATCCGCTGGTGAGGCGAGAATTTGAACGTGTGCGTGTGAGCGGGCGTGGGTGAGAAACGACGAGACGACGAGCCAAAAAAAAAACAAGAGCCACACCCACTTTGACACAGACGTTCTCAAGCGAGTCCGGCGTGATTTCGAGTACGAAAGTGGTCATAGACGCCGTTTTCATCGTCTCGTTCGTATTTCAAATCCTGACCACCGACCTCACATCAGCAACCGACAGACACTACGACACAGACTGAGATACGCACGCAGTGTCCCACAGCGCCAACTGTGCCAGCTTCCCGTCTAGCCTGATCTCGGCCACATAATTCTCAAAGATGGCTATTTCGTTCGCACTGTCGGTCTCCTCTCGGTCTTCAACGGAGCAGACGCGAGTATCAAGGCGTCTTCCTCCCAGAGTACGAACCCAGGTCCTAGTGTAAGTGCATGGACATCTATGACACTTCGTGAGCGGAAGAAGTCCTTGCTCGAGGGTGCTCGGGCTGGCGGACTGCCTGATTCCGCGCTCACCGAGAAGAATGGGCCCGGTCGGAGTGTCTCATGGTCGGAGAAGCTATTCATGTCTCCGGAGGGCACGTCACAAGCCCCAATCGATTCTGAAGGAGTGTTTGCGTTGGAATCGGGTCGTCGGGAGGGGGATACACGGGAGGTGATCCCGCCCAGTCAGGGGGACTCGACCAAGAAGAAGCTGCCGCAGGTGATTTTGTGTGTCCGGTCGATGGTAGCTAGGTGCGCAAAGGACGACGAGGGAAGGGAGGTGAAGATATTGTCCATATCCATTGATGATCACTACGGCGTTGACCCTCAAACGTGACTGTAAAATCAAGGAGATTTAGTATTGCAGCCGTTCAAGCTGCATGATGTTGCACAGCGGACCCTAAGAGGTACATGATAGAACAGGGAACGGGTGGGTCAGAAAACCTGACCGCCAATAGCGGGACACAAGCCAAGAAAAAAGTAACGAAGACATCATTCGACTGCGTCAGGATGTGCTCGATGAGGCGACGGACTGCTCGGTTGCCCTCACTATATATGACCGGGAGTGAGAGGTCAAAAATTCCAGATAATGGAGTACGCGATATCTTCTTCCCGCGTCGTCTCACGCTTCGAGGCGAGGGACAGCTTCTCCCTCAGCCGTGTTCTTTGTTTCGGCCACGACAGAGGGAAGGTCGAACCAGAGAGCCTAGTTGTGTGGGTAAGTGACATTCAAAATACCTGCTATACCACGAATCTCCCGGTTTGCAATTCTCCACGAACGAACTTTGGCACCACTTCGATCCAAAGGTTGCACGGGTGCAAACCCTGTTCCGATTTTCGGGGGTGGCTGGACTGGGAAAGGCTTTGAAGGCAGGGGATAGACGGGCATGGGAAGCGGTGTACTCTCTTCTGGTTGTTCAGGGACAGGTGGTGGGGGCGGCTCGACCTCTTCGGGTTCGGGTGATCCGCCGCGTGAAATGGGAAATGGGGAGGAGGGGGCTGTGATTGTGTGCGCTGGGAATGCTATGAGGGGATGGCAATCATAATCACCGCGTTCGCTTACTTTCGCTCATGGCAGCGTCCTCTGGGGGGACTGCGAGAGTCTTTGCTCCTCTGCACGCGGGATAAATATAAGACTTGCTTGGAAGGTCGAACAACATACTTTGGGGGTACTTTGATTCGGGGCCTGGACACAGCGGGAGTTTTGCGAGGCGCCGCCTTCTTCTTGGGTGTTTTTTCGGGCACAGCAGCGGCGTTGACAGGCTGTTCATCCTCGTTGTCTCGAGGTTCTCGAGTTTCTATTGGCAATGTCGGTTTTGTCCCGCGAGCAAGAACGTAAAAAGCATGGAAACATGACTCACCATCAGGCTTCTTATCCTCCGTGTCCTGTTTTTCGCTCTTGCGGGGTCGCGACGACTTCTTTGATGGTGCTTTGCGCTTCGTTCCCGCTGACACGCTAGCAACCGGGGGTCCGGAGATGGACAGGGCTGGTTCGTCGTCATCAATCAGCTGGTCCTCTTCATCTTCATCGTCGACTTCCTCTTCTACACTTTGGGGTCGTGACTGAGCCTGATTTTGCGGTGCGGGTTTCCGTACCACGGCGGGAACGCTCGGTGACGAGGATTTCCCCTTTCCCTTCTTGTCGCCGACCAATAGCTTGACCTTCAACTTTGAGCCCCACGAGGGCGGTGGAGAGGTATCGTCACGCAAAGTGGAGATTTGAGGAGCATCCACATCCATCTCGACGTTGTCGTCCATGGGGGGCCGTGGAGTCAGTGACGAGACTGGAACGGATTCAAAAGCGGCGCGACGACCAGAAGCTTTCCACCAGATACAGCAAGACTGTCCTGTATTAGGGCGAAATTGGCATCTTCGGGTACGTGCTGTCAAGTTACACACCATCGTCTTGTCGTTAGGACCATTAACGACTCACCGTCCGTTCGACAGTCCATATACCACCAGCATCCACCAATTTGCCCGCTTTTCGACTCACCTCGCCCATCTCGATGACACACACTCCCGTTTCTCGTTCACCAGCCATCAGGGCTCGCTGAATGGGTGCCGGACCACGGTATGCTGGAAGAAGACTCGGATGGACATTCAACCGTTGGGTACCGGGGAAAAGGTGCAGAATAGCCGCAGGGAGGATACGTCCTTCTTCGTCTTTTGGAAGCATTCGATCGCCTCTGTAACACGATCGTCTCCTTGCAAGAACATCCCGATAAAGATGAAACTTTGGACACATGAACTGGATCGAATGAGAACTGTCAAGAATTCTGAACGACCATGCAAACCACACCGTACCTTGTCTGCTCCTCGTCGACTGAATGAGAACGTAGCCCCATCCTCACCCATCCCACTAACACGGCACGAGGCGAGGAGTTGAGCGCCAATATAGCAGAGTAGGCTGAGAACGCCTCGACGTGATTCTCCGCAATTGACGCATCGTCTCCGATGTCCCGAAGCCGTGATAGGCATTGGTTCCTGAAACCTGACAGCAGGGAGTAAATATACATACTAACGAAACGATGCAGAGACTCTCACCTTCAGGCCTGTTTATGATCGACTGATTGTGCTGCAGATCGTCACTCGTGGTGTTGATGATCTTGAGAAGATGCTGTCCAGCATCATATATGCGACCACCGGCAGACATGCTTCTTCTCGTGCACGCGCAGGTGCGCAGGTGTATTGGAGCCCTTGAACGGTTTGCTCGAGATCGACTATTTTTGTCCCATAGATACGGAAAACGGAGTCAGAGTTGTGAATCAGAATGATGATAAACCTGATAACGATGTGTAAGTGAAGAGAGAGAGTACGCACTTATGCATTCATACTGTGCGCGAAGGGAATGATTGTCTTCGTCGGATGGAACAAGCCGGTCACGGAGTCATTGAATAATTTCTTCGTCGCGATGCTCATTGCTGATGGGAATGAATAACAACACGAGGGAGTCAGCCGGCTAGTAAACACACCTTTACTTGCATTCTGAACATGTAAAGGCTGCGAGATTAACTTTTTCTGTCCTTGAGCGACGGGGTTCTGGTTCCAGGAGAATCTGTTTGAGTCGAATAAGCAATGATTCATCTGATAAAAGTTGTGAAACTTACGTTGTCGCGGTAGTGTGAGGGAAGGATGTCCAAATGACGATATTCTCTTCCAGAGCAACCGCGATGTCGTAGTTTTGTGAGATGGCCATGGGCAAGATATGGAATTTGAGTTAGGCATCTCGACTTCCGCAAGGTGTTTGTAGGATGGGTGTCACAGAGTCGCATGAAACTGTCGGCGAGGAGTAGCTTAGGTATGACAAGTCTGGCGCGACGAGGCCATTAATTGTGTCGAACAGTCGACGTGGCTCAATGACGTGGCTATTGCAACTTGGGTAGCGCCGCGCGTCGCCGGCAGAAACCTTGTTTGTCTGGTTGAGCGTGAACTCGAAATGCATATATAATCATCACATAGTAAAACATACAGGAGTTGAACGTAGACTCGGAGAAGCGTATGTAGGACCGTACAATTGGTCAGAAGGAGTGTAGTACACCACGATGTAAACCATCAGAGAATACTATGTCCCATTGTCAAAGCGTCGGAGGGAGCCAAGCTGAAAGAGAGTCTGGTGAACCATCTACGACGTTGCCACAACGGGGACCACGCCCACACAAACGGAGTCCCTATTTGGATGAACATCCACGTAGCAAGACGTAGTTGCACGTCATCCGTCCCGCTGGACATAATACGTTACCCAACATAATAGGGCCTTTTTTTTCATCACCCAAAGAACCAACTCGACGATCGCTGTACTGCGCATCAATGTTGTCATTGCTAGTTCCGTGGCGAAAGATACAGGACATCAATCCATATGAGGACACCTGGGAGGACAAATTAACAGAATTTTATGCTCATGCTACGCAACAAGAGAAGGACATCATAACCGGCGTCGACTATTACTATGAATGTCGAATGGCAGTTATGAAAAAAGCACAAGAACATGAGGTGTTCGAGGAGACAGAAGGGAGGGAAAGAGATGTGCAGCAACGAAGACACGATATGATGGACGGGGACGATGAATCATATAAGAAGAAGTATCATTGAACGAAAAGCAGCTGCAAATATTCGAACGCGATCAACGTAATGCTCGAGAGGAGCAACATGCAACTGATCCCATCCTGATCGCACAGTCCCGAAACATTTTCATACCGAAAACCCTGTTAGCAGAAGCGACTGCCAGAGCGGATGAATGTGCACCTCAAGTGTCATATGCAAATGGTGATGATGGATCAGGGAGGAACACAAGCAATGGCGGGTTTATGTGTCTCCAACGAAGGAGGAGTTGATCGTCTACAGTCAATAGCATCTTCGAACGTCGAACGACTCACTCCTGTTAATCCGGATCAACTTTTACCGGAGCAGCGAAGAGCATATGATATCATCGATTGGCATTTGCAAGAAGTTATCTTCGGGAAAAAACCTCCTCAGTTGTTGATGATCATCCCAGGAGAAGGAGGTGTAGGCAAATCGAAAACGATTCAAACCGTTACTGAGAACTTTGACTCACGAGGTATGAAAGGGAGACTGGTGAAGGGCGCATTTACGGGAATTGCTGCATCAATCATTACGGGTCCCAAGACGCTTCATGTTCTTTCAGGAATTGGAGTTAACGGCCATGATCCTGGAGCTCGCGCAGTGAGAAAGCTAGCCAAATTCTAGAAGGGAAAGGAAAAATGATAAATACGGAATCATACAACGTCCAGAGATCACAGCCATCTTTATTTCCCACGAATCAGTAAATTTCGAGGACAGCACAGCCGCTAATTCCAACTGGAGTGACCTTGATAAACAAGGTAATAAACAAGGTAATAAACTTGACTCGTCCGTCGGGCGAGAACTCGACTGCGAGCACACAATTGTTGTGTTTGAATCGGTCAAGTAGTCGCTGGCCAGCTGCAAGTGACCAGACACACCCAGTTGCGATTTTTGTCGAGTCCGGAGAGATGTCCACGGCAGATTGCTGTGCGCTTTGACTCGGAACTGCGCCGCGTTCCACACCGTCTTTCAGACCACTTGACGGAGGTGTCCGTACACCACGGGGCATGCGTAAATTGCATTTCCTCGGATCGGCGGTCTCGACTGCCGCCTTAGCGTGTATGTAGGACTAGGTTAGCCAGTTGCTACATAATGATCATCGCTCATCCAAAAAAAAAAAAAAAGGTATCTAAATTGACCCAATGCTTTAGTCCAGCTCTTCGCCACCTGAATCTAGACCATACATCTCATAGATATGACATGCCTCCCCATCGTTATCTGATCCGCTACTATCACCATTTTCATCCTGCGATACTAGCTCCCATTCCAGGGTATCCAAGTCAGCAAGTGAGAAACTTGTGTCAAGGTCTTGGAAACGATCGGGAACTTGAACGGAATGGTCACCACTGGCACCTGACAGAGAAGCGCATTTGGTTCCACCAAGTTCACTTTGCACATCATTCCAGGGATAGTCTCGTGACGGCTCCCACTCCAGATCGGATGGCGAGAAATCGTTATCGAGATCATCAAAGTGAAGCAGAGGCGTCCGTGAGTCCGAAAGTGATACGCCAGCACTAGCTTCGGAAGCACTGTTCGGTGTGGAACCATCCTCGGATTGATCCTCGCCGGGGGTCTGAGGCATGGCCAGGGAACGCACCAGAGGTCGACAAACGTTCCCGAAGTAAGCCTGCAATTCGTATCGGTCGTCCACGATCAGAACATTGCGACCTTGGCTACAGGTCACCATTCCTGAGAACTAGATAGCAAAGGTAAAATGTCCCTTCCCTCACCTGGGGTACATCGTCTAGAGATTGGTCTTCATACGGAGACACGCTGGACGACGCATGGTGGCCATTGAAAGTCGAACTTTGGCCGGCATCGCTAGTTCGGGCTCTCTTCGCACGAATTAGTTCCTTCACCCTGGAAAGAGCCCCGGAAAGTCGCTTCTTGCCTTTGCGACATCCCTTCTCGTGACGAGTGAAGCCACCGATGTCGTTGAAGGTGCGTCCACAAACACAGGTTCGGATCGGAAGCATGCGTTAGTCACTCACGGTCATCACATTTTTTGGATACTTATAGTACGCCGCTGCTCGTGCTCACACTGCTTAGGACACGTGGAAGCATGCAGATTGGTCATGCGAAGGGGGTCCCAATCCGGAAGGTGAGGCGGGAAGACCCGAAGGGCCTCGGTCACGGCCACGCGGACCTCAAAATCGGTCACCGATTTTCCCCTCGCCGATCCAAAAAAAGTGATATTCTCAGACAAAACAGGACGATCGAAAGATGGGATGGATGCAGGCGACTACTATCCCTACACATACGGGTACTCGGGATCCTTGACGAAGGCAGTGTCTGTAGACCCAGAAGGAACGTGATCAGTTACACATAGGACGAGACGGCAGTTGACCAATGTCACCTTTTCACAGTCGCACGTTGTTACAATAAATAGGTTATGAAGAAACAGAAGAATACATCCAGAAGGGGCTTCAAATTGTGAGAGTAAAAAATGAAAAAGAAAGTCCCAAAAATTGCTAGACTTGAATTCAGCCTGTTGTCAGTCTGAACCGGATGAACTGAGTCTGAACCGGATGAACTCACCAGTAACTTATGACATATAATAATGACGTTGGTCAGACACACCCATATTCCGTTCCACCCCTTCTGGACAGACAAAAATCCTGCATCCTTAAGCGAGTAATGGCAGTGATGTACCGCCCCTTCACAGTATCTGTTTCGTCGACGTCAACGAAAACATGAGCTTCGAAAATCTTCTGGGCTTCTGCATCGCCGAGCATTTGGCGCACGGCGCCCTCCCAATCATGGCAACTCTGCTCAATATCTGCCATGCGTGCAGCCATTGTAGTTTTCTCCACCAACGACTCTGTATACATGCGCCTTAAAACATCTGGAGGAGGGGATATGGCAACTGGCAGTCGCTGCCAATTAATGTAAGACATATCGCATACCGCGGGCATAGATGAACTCCCACCATCTTCTTTATGGAAGTATCTACGACTCTGATATAGTCTGCAGCTCCAACAATCCTTCTGTATTTGGTGGGGTCGAGATCACCAAGTAGAAGTCTATCCATACTGCGAGATGAGGGCCGCACGGCCAGAGGATATGGCTTTGTAGCATTGTTCGAAAATGTTGCCGGTGCATCAGTCTCGTTCGAGAACGGCGCTAAGGATTTTGCGCAGCTTTTGACGTTAGGGGCGTTCGACATCCTTGAGTTCTGCCTTAGTATGAGAAAGGGTTGCGTGGAGGTTGGCACTATAAGAGAACAAATCGTATATACATCTACGTCATGTGATCACATCCCTTGTTCACACGCTGATCATGCACTAAAGCAGGCACAAGATCCCGGCAGAGATATAGACAAGGGATCAACGGAATCCACTGGCACACCAACAGACGCCGTAAAAGACCTTCAATTGCACAGAGTTCAAAAACTGAAAGATGCGAGGACATACGCGGGAGAGTCATAGATGATACATACCTTCCTTTCACCTATGTAATAACCAGAAACGAAAGGGCAGCTCTCCACGATAGAGATCGTTTGAGAACAAAGCGAAGGTCACTCTTCCTGGGAAAGCACGGATGCAATTGGAACAGAAAGTCTTTATTGATGCTTGTTTCTTGTCATCGTTCACGACAGCCTCGGTCAACTATGAATCCAATCAAGAGCCAAAGAGTTAGTAAGACAGGACCAACGGGAGTGAATTCACCAGACCTTATACATAAATCATCATGTTCTCTGATAATTCGTCTCAGCGCTGTCCAGTGGTATCTCGGGTAGTATTGCAACCGTAGTTACAAATGCAGCATCTGCAGATGGGTCGTAGTAATACATACCCTTGCATGTACCCGTGTGCACGGATTCCCATCTGTGCGAAACGATAGGTAAGCTTCAAAAGTAAATGCATTGTATACCAAGACACAGAGTGGGTGAGGGTGTCGTGCATGGCACGTCGAAGTTCCCGTGGAACAAGTAGTCGTGGATAGCATCCTTGTATCATTGCGTCATGCAAGGGTGTCACAAATCACGATATGATGATAATGTTGTCGTGCGTGTGAGGCTTAAGCGCAGGGCGCTGAGCCGTCGCTGTGCATCACAGCGCATGCCCGTGCCGTAATATGCCACCACAACCGTTCTCGCCTTATCGTGCGCGTGGGGAGAGGGAGTTAGTACGTCCATACCTTGAAGGATGATCGAGAAGAGAGGCTAGGAGGCGGGAAGGCCGAGCAGGCGTTTATGGAGACGGACGAGCCGGCAATGTTCTTGTCGCATCGCGGTGTCGCACTAAGTCCCATGGGTAAAACAATAACAGGTACATAGTAACACTGGTGAGGACACTAAAGGTCCTGGCGAGCGGTGGCATGCCTGGATGTAGGACAGCAGACATGAGTACCAAGGGCAAGGGCGGGTGACGAGGGTAAGGGAAATGTGCCTACGCGCGTTGCAGATAAGGGGAGGGCGACGATCGAAGGCGTGTGTGTGGATCGCGAGCGATTACTGAGAATGTGCGAAAGGAGGCGACCAAAAACGAGCGGCACTTCGCGAGCGCGTTTCAGGCTCATAGTGGTAGGGAGGAAACTTTCAAACTTTGACACCGTTCAAATCCAAAGTTCGAAATTTTTAAAAAGCATGCTGAGCCAGCTTGCTTGGATAGAAACGTGTGTCAGGCGGGTACTTACGCGTACGTCAGAGACTAATTTTTTTTATGTAAACTAGAGTCGCCGTTCCGCCGCCGACTCGGATTGTGTTGGACTTGGCTTCTCGGACATGGACAAGAGCGGGTCGTATTGGGCAGACGTTGGGTTTGGTAGAGCATAATCAGGGAATCGAGTGGCTCGTCACCGAGTATCTGAACGAGCGAGGCGCAGAGGATGGTGTCAAAGGTGTGGTTTTGTTTTCTCCTTGCCTCCATTCCGCTCCTGACCGGCGTGCCTTTTTACCTAAATTGTATTTTTTTTTCTACGCAATGAGCACTGGCCGCATCCGCTGGAATCGTAAACCAATATGACGATTCGTTTCGGGTGTGGATGCGTGGGACAACCAACACGTTTTCGGATCTGTTACAGCCTGCGGAACAACCTGCCAGGGGCCTGGTGAGTATGCTGACTCGAAGGGTTTATGTACATGTATATTTTCATCCCCGGCGTGGCAGTAGTAACATTTCAACAATGTAGACACTGTATCTATGGTAGGCAGTGTCTTAACTACAACACTGTGTCCTGTCCTTTTTAGCCTTGATCGTGCCAATTAAACCAAAGTGTCGCTGCCAACGCGAGCTCCGTCGACGACCCGTTCATTCATTGAAGCTTGAGCACATAGCAGTGATTGTATTTCAGTAAGTAACTACGTTGACTACGTACACGAAACGTCAAGAAAGTGAACAAAATACGGTATATACGTGGATCGCCGCGATCTACTGCCCATTTGCCACGATCCTACAGAACCGAGATAGAGGCATGAAACGCTCGTCATTGTAACTAACGATCTCACAGAAGAGGTTGTATATGAGTGATTGTTCCCACTTGACACTTTTAATACGGTCTGCTGTAAGAGCCTTCTCGGTCTTGAAAACGTGATTCTTAAAATGGTGGTGGCGCATCTGTACGGTCATCTAGTAACAAGCCTATCAGTGATGTGGATTGCCGACCGATGAGAAATAACTTACCCACGAGAGAACAAACGATACCTTTTCCACGACGTCGAATTGCATGGGGTGAGCGGAGACGTAGTGTGTGGGATCATTCGGGTCCTTGCATATCTCTTCGCTTGTGATACAATAGTCGGAATTGTTGACGACGAGAATCTGTTGTAATATATGGTGGACGGCCGGGTTGAGGAACAAGGTCCGCGCCGCGTCTCTGACCTGCCCGATTTGCGGCAGGTGCCAGAACGGGTAACCATAGCGCGAATCCCACCTCAGGTTCATGGCAACAACCTGCCTGGAGATGTTGGGAGTATAGCGGGGGTCTCTAATTAGGGAAAAGACGAAGTCGCCGGCGATGCGTGAGTCCGCTGAGAAGATGATTTTGTCTACAATCTTCCAGACCACCGAGAGGTACGCGAACGCTACTCCTTGAAGCTTGTAACAATGAGTTAGTACTACGCGTCAAACGGGAAGGGCTCGACCTACCGTCTGAATCATGAACAGTGTGAACGGGTTCCGGACTAACTCATCGTCCGACTCGGCGATATGGGGGACTTATAAATGAGTACGACGTCGAGGAGAGTATGATAAGGCACGCTTACCTGGTGTCCCAATGCGTTTGTAACGATGCGCCAACTCAGCCAGGATGGGCCGTATTGTTGTAGGGCGCAACAATAAGGCATTGTCGAGGAGGTCGCCAAGGGTAATCCGGTTCGAGAGAACATGCTGTGCGATCTCGTTGAGGCAGTCGCGGGTCAGTAGACCCGAACCCGTTGTCGCGGTCATTATAGCGTTGTCTAAATAGCCTGTCATGTAGTTGAGCACGACTCGGAGCACTGAAGTCGCAACGTTACGAAGACTTACTGGTAATCTCCGCGAGGGAGCTTGCGTCAGACATCACCGACGGGAGAACTGCAGCCTGAGGAGGTATTTGGTCCGAATTCGCGGCATCGCCCTCGATCGGCGATGCCGCCATCATCATGATGTCCGAGTCGCCTTCGAGCTCCGCACTGATACTGTTCGGTGGGCTGCTGGGCGGGGACAACATGAAAGGCTGGGTTGAATTTGGAGGCGCCGTGACCTGTTCAAAAAGGTTAGCCATAGATTATGATCATTGAATTGGAGTCACCTGACGCATGCCGCAACGAGGCGATCGGGGCCAAATTACTGGAGCCGAGAACTCGACAAATCGCGCGCTGCTTCGAACGACGTAATAGAGTTTGAGAACGCGTCGGCAATTGACTATGAAGACACACCTGGCGACCGTCTTCCATGATGGACGTGAGCGTGTTGACCTCGTTGTCAGTGATCGGCGGCACGCACAAGACTTGAGGTGACGACAAGCGAGCTCCTAAGGAGCGGAGGCGAGGCATGGTGAGGTACAATGTTGACGTATTCGGCACTAAAGAATTACAGCATATTTCGTATTGGTAACGCCGACTACGGGACAGTACGTTTACAATACTCCTCAGTCACGTCCGGTGACCTCCGAGTCGTAGTCACACCATCAATGATGTGATGCAAATCAGGAATTCTTGATGGAATCCGGAGAGTCCCAGCCTGTTTCGGGTTCATCCGATTGATCGCACGTTCGAGTTGCCGGTTACTGACTTACTAAGGCCCTGCTTCTGTTCGTGCACAGATATTTCAAAGCGGTCGGTCAGCCAGTCGCGTCGCTGATTTAGCTGCTTGAATGATGTACTTCTTCGCTCTGTTTGGCCGTGAAGCATATCGCCCTGTCGGTTTGCTATCTTCACCAATCTCATCTTCATCATCCGACTCATCAACGAATACACCAGAGCGACCTCATATTTCGGGTCTTTCCACTTCGATTCATCAGGTAAGGCCTCGAATTTTCGAAGCCTCACGTCCACTTTCTGCATGAGATAACTTCTGAGCTCACGTTCATATAGAATTAATCACCGTGTTGCGACGTACCCCCTTTTGGCGGCTTTGCTGCTTTGCCTTCGACAAGGTCACAGTCAAGTCAGACTCAGGCCAGACACCCATCGTTTGATTCTCCTACCACTCCGGCTCCAGCAGGCGGACCTATCACCCGAAGGTTTTTTGTAACTCATGATACTTGGTAACGACACGAGCCCTTGAGTCTTCGTCACTGGTTGCCTGAGCTGAGGCCAGTTGCGGGAAATGCTTCGAGGTGGGTGGGGATGATTTAAACATGAGTTGATATGATAGCCATGCGAGAGTGCGTGTGGGGTGAGTGGATAGCGTCGAGGGTTTTAGCGGTCGGACGGTAGGCAATTTCCACCAGTGAGTCAGGTGTGCGGTGGCCTGCGGGGTAGGATGCGTGTCGGGCGGTGGTTTGCTTTGTCGGCAGGTTGGGTGCCTCGTCGGTGGCTTTCTCAGTGGTGATCGACTTAGGCGTGGCCAAGCGTTCGGTATATCTGCCCGTGGCGTGCGTGGCAGTGTCTCGCGGGGGAATTTTCGCTCGGGAATTTTCGCTCAGGTCGAAAGGGGGTCAGTGCGCGGGCGTAGGGGAAAAAGAAAGGTAAGTAGGTCTTGTACAGTGGCACGGGTGCGGGTAAACCGCGCGGGTATGACAGCGACGAATGGGCGGATAGAACTACGACTCGGAGGGCCGGGCCGCGTGCATGAACGACTGCACAACATGCATTATTATCTTGTTACCATCCAAACGAATACTGTTCATGGACACCTGCCAGAAGCCTGACTGTCAACAATTTTAAAATGTTAGTCGTCCAAAACCACAACATCGATCGACCGAGACGCTCGATGACTGTCAGTACCTCTCAGAGTTCAAATTGTAATGAAGCACGAGCGAATGGATGTGACGAAAGGCCCAGGATCATATCAAGAAATCAACCTGATTCATCAATCCCAGTGAAAAGTCGCCACACCCGGGATCTACATTAGTATCGTGGGTTTCCTTGTGCTGGGCTCTCGGTTCACGCGGCCGATCTCACCTCCTCAATTCTCACAATCACCCACGCTCAACCTCACAAAGGACTGCCACTTTGTCGTTTACTTGGCGAAGGATTCTTGCCCTATATAGGCGGACTGGTCAGGTCTATCAAAAGTCCAGGATAGTACGTCCCCTCTCGATCCCGCCTGCACAACTTCCTACTTCCGCAGCAGCACGTCGTCGTCATTACCGCAAACGGTTGTCTACTTCTTGCCACCACGAGACCCATCAGGAGGACTTGAACCTCACAATCCCAATGACGGCCACTCTTCCTGTTGAATTCACCCTCCTGCTCACTTACGCTTTGTCCCTTCCGTTTACCGATTTTCCAGACTACCATGGTTTGCGCAACATGTTCCGCACGTCGTTCAGGTGTCCGCTACGTGGACGAAATCGTACAAGGCAACAGGTCTGCTACCGAATTAGATTGGGTCCGCAAGTCGCGAAAGGAAACTGGGCACTGCGCTCCTCAACGCGCGCGGGTCTGTGAAGGGTGCAACGTGGTTGACCACGGGTCACCACGCATACCACGTGGCACTGATGCTGCGGTAATGTTTCGATGGCAAGACCAGCTCACCTGCCAATGGGAAGACAGTCGCTCGAAGGGACTGTGGACAAAACACCAGACATCACGCTCTGGGAGCTACAGCGTGCGCTTGTTAGTGTCCGGATTCCGTGCTTCGTTTTCCACAATTTCAAGTATATTACGTTGGACTAGGTCGGTAAGATGTTATCGTCATTTTGTTTGCTGATTGATTTGTTCTATCAAGATCACACGGAAGCGAAACAAAAATCTGTTTTGACTTGGTGGACTCCTATGGAAAGCCGGACAAGCAGGCATTTAGAGTTAACTCTACCGCACATGCCCATGTGGCAGTAGTCGACACTTCATGGCACGACGCTGTTTTCTCGTGGCGTGGTGCGTCCTGTTGTCACGCTGCGGGACTCTGGTGTCGCGATGTGTCCAGTTTACAACTCGATTCATCTTCGGCAGGGACGACTACATGTATACATTATCGATTAGTAACGGTGAAATTTCATGCCCCGGGCGTATTGACGAGGAATATATGTTTATTGCTGATTTTATTGGCGTCGCGTGTCCATTTCGAACTTCAAGGTGAGGGCTGGAAACATATATATCTTATAGAGATACATTGAGCTTACTATGCTGGTCACCGTCGAGTATTTCTGACAAACAAGAGTACACGAACAAGAGTACAGGATGTCTTCGCTTACTTGGACCACATGTGCATGTGAACCGTAGCGGACTTTGCCGCGCAGTCGGCCCAGTCATTACAACAGCAATTGTACTTGCCGTCGAGCTGAGTACACCGCAGCGGCGCAACCCTGCATCGATGACCACTCTTGAGGAATCGTCTCTCACGCGAACGTGTTGTTGCAACAGGACTTTCAGCGATTCGGGCGCGTTCACTCGCCACGAAAGAGGATGCCGTACGGCCAAGAAACGGCTGTCCGGTGCCCTTGCGAAGGCAAAGGACCTTTACCAAGCCAAAAGACGGAAGCTTGGTGTCAATGCGGGCCTGGATTTGTCGCATAGCGCGCCTACCAGCGCCTCTGGTACGGGTCGTTCCCCCGAGTTGCATCAGGTATGTAGATATCCGGGCATGCTTATTCGTCGCAAGGGATAGCTCATTCAGTTTTCTCTCCGCAACAGCAATTTACGGATGTCGTGCGCTTTACACCGGATGATGCGCTGTCTCAGGCTCATGCACGGCGCAGGTCAAGAGACACTAGTACTCGCAGGATATCACTATTTCCAGACACGCTTCCAGAGTCCCTGCTGCCACTCCCTCCTTCTGAGGCTCGTGTTGGTCTGTCGGCTCCAGCCCTAGCTTCGAATAATACAGCCTCGTCATCTCATCATGGTTTGCCTGTCCCCATCGAGCACCAAACGGCGAATGGTCCATCCTCGTCATCTCATAATGTTTTGCCTGTCCCCGTCGAGCAATCCCGTCGACCTCTGTTCTCGTCACTACGTAGATTTATCAAGACCCAAGCGAACAAGTTCGGGCTATATCGTATATACAACACCAATTCACTTCCTCGTTACGATCCTGAAGACCCCTACTCAGTTGAGAACGTCTGTTCACAACACGTCGATAGAACAAAGTCCGTGATTGGATCCGAGAACCCATATCATCCGTATCCCAACGAGAGCTCAATGCGCCTCGGGGATTGGTATTGGAACCAAGGAGGACAGAAATCCAAAGAAAATTTCAAACAGTTACTTGATATTGTCGGAAACCCGGTCTTTTCGCCCTCTGCCGTGTCACAGACTCCATGGGATTCCATCGACAAACACCTTGGAGAGAATCACTTTGACGGTGCTGTTCCCGAGTGGCTCGGTGAGGACGAAGGGTGGAGATGCTCTTCGGTCACGATCTCAGTGCCGTTTCACAGCAAGTCAAGGAATCCAGGGCCAAAGGACTACGTCATCCCTGGATTCTACCATCGTTCCCTTGTTTCCATCATAAAGGAAAGATTGTCAAATCCAATCCAAGCATCCCAGTTCCATTTCGAACCTTATGAATTGCGGTGGGATCCACCCCATAGAGACCATGAAGTCAGGGTGTATGGGGAACTCTTCTCCTCTACGGCATTCCTCGAGGCGCATCAGGCCCTCCAAGACTCACCCACGGAGCCTGGATGCGACCTGCCCCGCGTTGTCGTGGCTCTCATGTTTTGGTCTGATGCCACCCAGCTCACCACCTTTGGTGACGCCAAACTGTGGCCACTGTACGTATTCTTTGGCAACGAGTCGAAGTACCGAAGATGTCAGCCATCAAATAATCTATGTTCTCATGCTGCGTACTTCCAGGTGGTAAGTATGTATTTCGTTTTGCCGAATGTGATCTTACTGTTCTTCCAGCTACCCGACAATTTCAAGGATTTCCTAGCTGAACATTTGGGTAGCAACGGTTCAAGCCAGGCGATCTGTACACATTGCCATCGAGAACTCTTCCATGCGCAGTGGAAGATATTACTTGACGAAGATTTTATGACGGCTTATCAACATGGAATTGTCATTTTGTGTTGCGACGGTATCAAGCGGCGTTTCTTTCCTCGTATATTTACATATTCGGCTGATTACCCAGAGAAGTACAGATTATATCCCTTCCCTCTTGTGCGTCCACTGACCTTTGTCTGGATAGAGTTCTTATAGCATCTATACGCAATCTCGGAGCATGCCCGTGTCCACGGTGCACACTGCCAATGATGCAAGGACGTGACATGGGTACCAGATCGGACCTTACCCGACGACAATCATTGGTTCGCGTAGACGATGTCGATCGACGGACGAAAGTCTTGCATGCACGAAGGCTCATCTATGAGAGCAATTATGCTGTGAATTCAACGCAAGTTGAAGCGCTACTGAAGACTGAGTCCCTTATACCCACTGTCGTACGTGTACACTGCATTGGTCACGGTGCTCAATGCTTTACTGACCGACGCAGAATTCCTTTTCAGATCGACTCAGTGATTTCAATTTCAACTTCTTTCTCATACTCGTAGTTGATATGCTGCACGAATTTGAACTTGGAATATGGAAATCTATCTTCACACATCTCTTGCGTATACTGGACAGCTTGAAAGGGAACAAGCTACGCGAACTTGATCAAAGGAAAGCAATTCAAACTAGTATGTTTCTTGTTCTACTAACTTGTTCCAATGCACAGATACCGGCTGGTCCCTTCATTTGGAAAGGATACGATTCGTCGGTTTGCAAAGAACGCATCTGAAATGAAAAGAATGACCGCACATGACTTTGAGGACCTTCTCCAGGTACGGTGTTATATTGCTGATCGAGTACTTTGACTGACCCAGCCTACGTAGTGTGCCCTTCCCGTGTTCGAAGGACTTCTCCCGGATCCGCACGATGGTAGTGTGCTGAAGCTCCTCGCTCATCTTTGTCAGTGGCACGGGCTCGCGAAACTACGAATGCACACGGACGACACGCTTCAAGTGATGGATAGTGTCACACATTCTCTAGGGAATGTTGTACGTGCTTTCGAAGTCGACACCTGTCCCGCATTTCGCACTCGAGAACTCAAACGTGAGACTGAACAGCGCAAACGCCGTGACGCTCGCGCTTGCTCTCAGCGCGATTCTACGAATTTAACTTCTGGGCCATCATTGCCCAAATCAAAAATGTTCAATCTTCGTAACTACAAATTCCATGCCCTCGGCGATTACACAGCTTCCATCCGGATGTATGGGACGACTGACTCATATTCCACGCAGCCAGTTAGTAGCATCTGTCCATTTGTGCACATCAATTGTATTCTAAGTTCTAACCTTGTCTGCAGGGAGAACGTGAGCACCGAGTAGGGAAAGGGCGGTACACGCGCACCAGTCGGAAGGATTTTGTCCGTCAACTCACTCGGATCGAGCGACGTCAAGCAAGAATACGTAGGGTTCACGAGACTAAAATTAGTAGCCATGATCCGACGGAATCAGTCCCCAATATTCCCGAGGAACACTACAACATCGGAAAGTCACAACATAGACCTATTGATCTTGGGAGCTTTACAAGCAGGAACCCAGGTGATCCGGCAATAAAGGTTCGTAGATTTATCTACTATCTTGTTCGCAATGTAATGGAGTGGGAAGGATTTTGTTCCGAAACTGAAAGGTCACCTCCTTCCTCGCATCCGGGCAATCCATGCACAAGCCTTGGAAACGAGCACTGCTCGTGTACAATCGGGCCTGGACAACGGCTACAATGATTTGGACGCCAGCATCGACCACGTATTATTCAAGAGTGGTCGTATTTACCAGCATAATATTCTCCGTCTGAACTATACGACTTACGATGTTCGCCGAAGTCAAGACACAGTCAACCCCAACACAGACCACCGCGACATAATCATTCTGCGGACGGGACATACAGGGGAAACAACACAGCATCACTTCTGTTATGCTCGCGTGATCGGCATTTATCACGCGAACATTCAATACATCGGCCCAGGGCTGATGGACTATCATCCTCGTCGATTATATTTTCTACACGTTCGATGGTTTGAATGGCTTCCATTAAACCACCGGCAGGGTGGGGTTGAACTTGATATGCTGCGTTTCGTTCCAATGAACGACGACGCATTCGACTTCGTCGATCCTGCCGTGGCAATACGAGGAAGCCATCTCATTCCGGCCTTTGCAAAAGGACAATGCCACTCAAATCATGCCGGCTTATCTCCGATAGCCAGAGACTCTGACGACTGGGAGTATTACTACGTCAACAGGTGCCGTGGATTTTTTATCTGGTCTAATCCTAGTATACTGATAGAGCTTATTCTCAAAAGGTTTGTAGATCGCGATATGCTAATGAGATATCAATGGGGCCTTGGCGTTGGCCATACGTATTCTCACGTACGGGACGCTACTTCGCAAGAAGGGGAGCCAATGGATTATACCAGTATGGAGGGGTTCGACGATCTCGAGAACCAACCTTTCCTTTCTGAACACGAAGCAACTCAGGACAGTGCTTTTCACGCCCCTCTCAACGGATTCGACGACCTCGAGCAAGATATATCCATTTGTGAACTTGATGCACTCGAATGGCAATTGGCTGATACAATCTCTGATCCTACCTTTACTGCTATCACCACCACTGCCATTACCACTTCGGAGCCTCTCGCATATGGGTTCGACGATCTTGATGCCTATTTTTCGCCCAGCGACCTCGATTGGGAGATACTCAAGTCTGCGGGTGACGATGGGGATGTCAGCGAGGATGCTGAATCGGATGAGTCAGAAAGTGAATCGGATGTTTCTGATAAGTATGAGATGTATGGTTCGGATTGGGTTTACAGTGACGAGTCAGATTAAATAGTGACCATCAATCAATAGATTAGATTTCATTGTGATTGCAGAGGAGTTTTTTCTAAAGGGTCCAGGTTTTTGCGGGAAACTCGTGTGGCTTGCGACCAGGCTTGCCCAACTAACTCTGCCAGAACCACGTCAATGTATTAGAAGATTGTCTTTGCTCTTATCATACTACCGATACTACCCGCGAGAACATCGGCACGACGCGACACGACGACGGACGCTCAAGGGCTGCGTCACGGATACCAGTCTTACTTATGCTCAGGTTCTCGAGCGCATCCGCCAGACAAGTACGAAGTCATTTTAGTATGATGCAGTCATGACACTCATCTCATTTCACGGTGGCACCCTTGCAGTCAAATACCTCGATGGGTTGGAACCAACTTATTCGATGTGAGAGCGCTTGCTGGTGTGTAGGTTCGCTATCCCATTAGGGTCCCAGTGTATCTGAATACGTATCCATATTGCTCGTCCACAATCGGGTCCCACCAAGGACTCGATCGAATGTGTGCCTCGCGGGTGGTACGGTCCCACGCCATGTGACTTTCGCGTCGTACGTTGTTGTTTTGGTGGTTGGCGGTTGAAAAGGGTTGATTTTGCACACTAACGTCCGAAGGTTCCGCTTGTTCTATATATACAGTAATATCGTCGTCCGATTTGGATGAGGAGGTACTTGAGACGATTCTTGCACAAAGATTGATCTGATAGCTTCGTAGATGCTTTGTAACAACCGGTCGGCAATTTTAATGGGTATTTTTCGACTTGAGAAGTGCCAGCTCTTTCTCTCTTTGAGCTACTCGAGACTCTAGTATGTTTATCAATTCATGATGTTCATCATTGATCACACAAGGGTTACCCAATAAATGCTAGTCTACCTCCGCTGTGTGTATCATCTCGCCGTGGTCACTCTGAATTTCATACGGAACGCATGAACATCCTGGGTACTATCCGATCCAGATGCGGTGGCTGGCCTCCACGAAGAGCGTTTGTCCGCTTCCCTCCGCACCGAGGTTGTATACACCTTGATCTTCTCCTGAACAACTCCATCTGGCCAGTTGACCGTCCTATACCTCTAGCGTGAGCCATGATAGGCGATCGTTGGGTAACCGGAAGCCGATTTCACCTGCCTGGGTACATAGTTGTCAATGATAGTGCATCTTTCTCGCGACGAAATGACTCACGAAGCATTTCTTTTATTCGGTCGATCTTGTGTGTCTTTTTCGTATCACCGCCGGAAGTACTCCAAAAGACGGGCGTAGAAGGTTCGATGAGGGAGGCATTGTTAGAATAGTGTGAATGATGAGGTCATATAGTTCTACCATGTAAAACAAGGACAAACAACGCGTCTCTGTCGACCGTCTCCTACGGTGCGCTCTCGCTCCCCGATTCCTACCTCCAACTTGACGGTATCGCTTTTTCGGCCCGCCTGGCGTCGTCATCGGCACCGCTGCAGGCTCTCCGTCGTACTCCCTGTCATCGCGGTCCGACGCATTCGCGCACGAGCTGATGTATAACCCGCTCGCGCTGGCGTTGGAGAGTATGCGCGGACGGTAGACGTTGAGGTTCAAGGCATCGTTCGTATGCAAGACGTATGGACGGACGATAGTGGGGATGTTTACATGTGCGTCGGTGCCCGTCTCTTCGCGGTTCGTGCACGACGGCGGGCTGACCGGCAACTTGTGCTCAGGGACGTCCACCCGTATGCGACGTTGACCAAGATCTATTTCGAAAGTCGGCGTTCATGTGTCTCTAGGGGACACCGGTGCGTTTCTCCAATTCATTCCATTCTGCCCATCCGATTTATATAGCGTTCCTCGTTTCGTAGATGGACCTGAGACCACCGACATCGTCATCTACGGAGAGACAAACGCACTGCTACATACCCCACCACCGCCGCTGTCGCCCGCTGTGATGTCCACCTCCATGGGGATTCCGCCGCTCCGCGTGCGGGTTGCGCGCATCATGCCTGCCCCGCGCGCACCACGTCCGGATGGCCCAATGCCTTGCAAGCCGCCTGCGCGTTTACTCGCTAGCGTTACCACGCTCGGAGATCTCTGCGCGAACAAATGCATACTGCCGCGGCCGGGGTAAAGGACAATGCGGAAGAAGAAGCGTTGCGTCGGGAGAGGGAAGCGTGGTTCCTTGCCAACGACTCTTTTTTCTGCCGCTCAATGCACACTACTCGTCGGACGAGCACTCTCCACGGATAAGCTTGGATCGTGCCACGCGCTGGTGAGAGACAGCCTATACCTCGTCACCTGCAACTGTCCATCGTGATGCGCTCCTCTCCCGCGGTGCATCGCACTCGAGGTTTCTGCGGATAGCTTACTTGAGCACGAGGGACCCCTCTACCGCTTGCTCTGCTCTCTTCCTCCCCCTCGACACCACCATCGACTTTTTCATGTTCCACCGATCATCTGTGACACCTCGATCTGTATATCCGACGTCGCATCTGGAGCGTCGACACCCTCCACAACGGCCTAAACTACCCAACTACTACGCTCCGTTCCTCCGCTCCCCTCTATCTCGCCGCAAGGATCTCTTCCGGGCAGTACTCGCACCCAATCAGGCTGTCGACTTCTTTCGGCGAGACGTTCTCGTGGTTGGTGCGACCATTTCTATGTCTGCGCCAAGTCTGAATCAGCAGGGAGACCGAAAGAGGTATCATGTAGATGCATACGCATGCGCGTCCGTGCATGGTCGTACGAGGCTGCAGCTGGCTTCTCCGGATGGCATGGGCTTGGGATTGACGTCATGCGGCGTGTGGAGCGGGACTATGACGACAACGACGAACGGGAGTTGACGTATCGAAAGGAGACGAGTACTTGCTGGGAAGAAGAGGTCGTCGGATTTGGGACTTGAGGCAGGTTGAGAACCGCCCGACCAGTCACCATACTCGGTGAACCGCAATGGCTTTGGTAGTTTTCCTAAAGGCGATGATCCATTCTACGTGAGTCTGAACCGCTATAGGCCTCATGATGAGTGTTTCAAGGACTTTGTCAAGGTCGACTCAGCGTCCTTGACGATGTTAATCCACTGGTCATACAGGAAGTCGGTGCGAGCATGATTTTGCGGACGACGTAGACGGGATTATTGGCCCAACAACACACCCTCTTCCTCGCTTCCGATTGGGTTGGTTGTCCTCTGTGGGGTCACACGCGGAACAGCTTCTTTTTTGAAATACTCGTTCTCTTCGATCATCGAGACGCTTATCTTGGGATGGCAACGAGGGACGGATGCTGGGATATGCATCCAGAGTCGGGTCTCTCTACAAGTGACGGTTCGAGAAGAGTGAGAACTGCTCGACGTTGAGCAAAGTGATGGGAACAAAGTCAAAAATGCGTGTGGTTGCGTATGATGAGACACAAGAGATCAGGTAAGCTCTACCATACTCGATTTTCAACAATTTTCTGATAATGTTGACTGTGTGCGCAGTTATGGCGGTGGGTGATAGGATTTCGGGTCATACACGAATAGAGACGCTGATTTTTCTGGCGATATCGTGAGTGAGTTCTAGTAGCATCTGTACGTTGCAACTTACGAGAACCATAGACTATCTCTGGATATCGTTGTATCTATGATGGTGGCGTATTCGCTCTTCAAACTAAACAAAAGAACCCAGTATTTCCGACCCTCGCCTGTTCTTCGTCTGTTGGCCAAAGATGGTAAGGAGATGCAATATTTTCTCTAGCATGAATTGACACCATCCTGGGCCAGCGTTCCTGTATTTTTCGGTGCGTTGTCACGTTTTATGTGAATGATTCGTTTGCAACTCCATATAGATCAGTGTTCTGACCGCCATAATAAGCTTTGTATGCAAGTGAGTGGCCTCTTCAACAGTCCGTTCGGTTGCTCGTACCGTATAATCATACAAGCCCAACAATTCAAATGGTTGGAGCAGGTATTTACGTCCTTAGCTTGCACGTACCAGAGGGCTGAACTTGAGGTGCACGACAGCAATACCCGCCTCTATTCAAGAGGATCCAAGAAAAGGTTGCATCTGGACAATTCCATATCATTGGTGGTGCCTGCGGGAAAGCTAGAAGAACAACCTGTCCACAAACGGATCGTCGCGGAGATGGTCAGAAGCATTGACGTCGCTGCTGATTTCGAGGACGGGTTCGGTACGAAGGAAGCGGGGGGCAGAAGGACCTGGGTCGCCGTAAAGCTTGTGCGTGGTGGGTTGAAAATGATGGAAACATGCCGTCTGGCGAGGCCCTCGTCCGACAGTTTGTGTACGGCCAGCGGTATTTTGAGACCCGATTCGGTAAACGATGTGACACTGCTTGGCTACCCGATTCGTTCGGGTTGACTGCCGCGTACCCGCAGTTGATCAGAGATTCGGGAATGAAATACTTCTTCACACAGAAGCTGTCCTGGTGAGCGTACTGTCGAATTGCCTGCGAACCCTCGTAATTTTTCCATCTCGCCAGGAACAATATGTACGTCTAAGCCTGGTTAGTCTTGTTGACTGCCAACGTACCCTGATGTGTACAGAAACGTGTTTCCTCA
>JBBPNI010000065.1:0-48589 GCA_038091135.1 Leccinum fibrillosum
AGAACCAAGTCGACACAGCCACCACGGTGGAACAACCCGGATTGATTTGAAGACGACTACTCTGCATCCAAAGAATGTCGCTCCTTCGTGTCTGCCGTGCCCGACCGCCTTTGAACGCCTTTATTTTGGCCCGTGGCCTCACCACTGGCGCACCCATACAAACGCCAGTCGCAGCCGAGAAATCAGAGAGCACTCAGATTGCGGAACCTGTCCATGGCGAGGTCTTTACAGCCAACGCCGTCAGCGGTGCGCCCGGTACGTATTCCCAGTAGCTCCTATCGTGAAACGGGACGTCATTGCTACAAGACTCATTCGCAATCTTCTCCGCGCCTCCCCAGCCGAGCTTCATCATCGCGCCGTACGTATCTATCAGCCTACCCGCAACACCATGCAAAGTGGCTCTGGGAAATCGGGACGTTGGCGCATCGATTGGGACATACTCCAGGGCGCAGGTCGTTGGGAAAATCCGTTGATGGGATATGCTAGCTCGTGAGTCGTGCGAACCATTGAGGTCCCCGTGTTCACGCCTGTGCTAGGGCCGATTACATGCAAGGCACACGACTCTCCTTCAAGAGCAAGGGGGACGCTATGCATTTTGCTGAGAAGCAAGGTGTGTATTTTTATCATCCCAGTGTATCTGTTACCCATGACGCGTTGGCTCGATTCTAGGATGGGACTACTATGTGTAAGCTCCGCGTATTCCGTGTGTATATCTACGGCTCAATGATCCTCCTTTTGCAGTCAGTCGGAGACTGTTAAAAGGATACCTCCCAAGAACTACTCCGAGAACTATGTATATAAACCGCGCACACTACGTATCATGCGTACCAAGTAGATCCCATTGCTCCAGTAGATCTCGCTGAATGTCGCACTATTTCCTATTTGATCCAGACGGTCGTTCTTCAAGATGACAAGCAGCGGAATTCGGGACTATTTCGTCAAGCAGGATTACGTTGTATGTCTTCATCATTTTTTTGCACAGCGGCATCTGGAAGTTGCTCCGTGAGCTGAGTCCTTGTTGCGGTTGCGAGAGCATCGGCTCGGGTGAGGAACGTTCGAACGATCGGCGCAGATGCCGCTTTTCAGGCTCCGACGACGCGGCCAAAACCTTCTCTTGTCCTCCGCCGCGTCGTCATCGATTCATCCATCCGTTGTGCATCTGCAGAACATGTTTTCATCTCGCTTTGCAGGTTGTCCTTGTTTGTGCCAATATCATGCCAAGTTGGATGAGCTCCAACACGTTCCTCCGCAAGCACTCGCATCTTGATGCAATACCGATCGTGAATATTCGAGGGGCCAACGCAGGACCAATCGATGCGATACATCGAGGCGGTTGTTCATGCTCGACTTGTCTGCCTGTCCAATGCCATATGATGCCAACGGACGACGGCTTGATATGGGTATCTGATCTAACCCGTCCAGCATTGAGTTATTGATTGATACCTCGAAAGCGATACAGATTGCAACCAATTTCTTGATATCTCCATTACGCGCTCATGCAATAGGAGTATTACCAAGATAGAAATCTAAGTGACCAATTAGACCGTGCCACATACGTAGATCCCCGAGTCCTCGGAGCGCCGTATCAAAAAAGCTGTCCAGTTCTTCGGATGCGCAGCGCATCGCCGTCCCCTTCAAGTTGTGTAGGACCAGTCGGCGACCGCACCTTCGACGTCGGGTCGGGTCAAACAATATGAAACCCGACCCAGTGAGGATGGGAATAAAAGTCTTTCTTTGATCTATTCGTCGACTGTTCATTGGCAAGCCCGTTGTGCACCTGGATACTACTGTTCACGTTCAGGCATGAAATGTCAAAATGAGACACTTAGAGTATTACTGTAGCAACTAACGTCAGGTTTCCCACAGTGAGTCCGTCCCTTGAAGTGTTGCCAACAGTTGCGCTAGAACTCGGCGCTCAAAGTTGCATGTCCCTCCACTACGACTATCCCGCCATCGAGCACCCTGCCTTTCACCTCGACCCACAGTCGCGCGCCCGCAAACCCCGCAGTGAAAAACCCCAAATAGAACTCGCTCCAGATCAGCCCCTCACCACTCAAGGAAAGCCCCGCGCTCGGGTGTTCGTCGCTTGCTTGCAATGGTACGTCCTCTCTATCTCATCCTTTCTCCTCGGGGCTTCATCCACGTCCAAGTCGAACGCGTAAGACACGCTGCGATGGCGCAAAGCCCGCCTGTCATAACTGCACCCGTAGTGCCAAGTTAGCCGAATCCTGCACCTATGATGCTACTCCGAAGCGCAGAGGCCCAGACAAGACTCCTGGGGCACGCCAGCGCATGGCGCGTGACGCTCGCGAGGAGCGCGACGTTGACCCAGTCGCATCTCGTCGTCGCCGTCGGAAGAGACACGACACTGCACCCCCATCCCAACCGGCCCAGTTCCGTCCGTCCACTGCCTCCCCGCCTCCTCTCGTCATCGACCCGCAATTGGCCAACATTCCCCCATATCAACCCACTACCGCCGCCCCGCCTCCCGCTCTTTCCCTCACTAATTCCGCGCCTCAACTACCCTCGCTCCTCCTCGATGGCACTGTGTACTACACGACGAACAGTCAGGTATTGACTTGATCGCTCATCCGTCGTTGCGTTCTCATGTCACTTTGTGATCAAAGGGTTCATATCTTCCCCCCAGCTTTAATTCTAATCTCGACCTTCACCCCACCAACTCTTTCATTACTGCAACTATAACTCGTGCATACATCTCCCCGCACCACCAAGACAACGACGTCTACAGCTTTAAAGACTATCCCAGTCTTCCTTCAGAGCCTTCCCTCGAATTTGTTCGTCAAACTTGGTGGGAGTCTCTCCTCACCATGTATGGCTCTTCCCTTCCGTCCCCATCCATTCCTATATCGAGACGACAACAGGCCGCAGATCATATTACGAGCGATTTGCGATTTCTTTTTCGCACTTCAAATTATGCGTTTTCGTTTTTCAACGTCCCTCATTTTCTCTCAGTTTATCTTAATCCTGAAAGGCGTCTTCACATGCAACCTAGCCTATTGCCCGCTGCCCTTGCTATTGCCACCTTTATTCAGTCCTCCGAGGCCGGCCTCGGCAGACAAGGCCGCAGGAAAGCCATGCAGCTCCGCAACTTTGCTCAAGGCGCTCTCGAGGCCAGCCTAAACGCTCGTTGGATTGACGAAGAGCTAGCACAGGCCGCTTGGGTAAGCGAGTTCCTCCACTTCATTGCTCATCTGACCGTCCGAAAGTTGTTAGCGTTGTTCGAGCTCTGCGCGCATCCTGATTACACTAACGAACGATCCGCGTCTAGCATGGTCAGCCTCGACATTATCATCAGGGCACTTTCTCTGACTATGATAGACTTGGAGGATCCGGCCTCTACCTCCTTCTCTCCCCGATCTGTTCCCTCGGTCATGTCTGCGTCACAATCACGGGCAACCGATTCATCCTTGAGTGCGGCACTAGCAGACACAAGCTTCTCGTACCCGGCAAAAGGTTGCTCTTGTGTTTCTAGATCACTTGGAGAACGCTGGGCTGCGGTAGAAGAGTACACTCCTCTATGGACATTTACCCCAGCCTGGGATAACTGTTGGACAGAAGCGGAGATCAGAAAGGAGAGTTGTCGGAGAGTTTGCTGGAGTGCGCTGCTGCTCGGAGCTGGTCACACGTCATACGCCACGGTAACGAAACAAATACCTCCTGACCTGTTCCTTTCAGAACCCACCAATGTATGCATATTCCTTCTTGGCCTGTGACTCTGTTGACTTGTGTGTCTGTAGTTTGCACTCCTCTTTCCCGGAGAGATGATGTTATTTGCTGGTCACTCTGGGAAAGACACCATTTGGTCACTCAATTACCGGACCATGCTGCTATGGAACAGTTGTCTGAGAATGCATCAAGATCCCAGCGTGTCGGCAGCTGAGATAGCTCGCTTCGGACGGGATGCATGGGATGAGGCAGATGTACTGGACAATGAGCTCGACTCCCACAGATGTGGTTTTGAAAAAACGTATCTGTTCCAGGGACGCGAGTACTTGTTCGAGTAAGCGACCCGTTCCTCCGGGTGAATCCAGCTCATCTCTTTGTAGCGTACGATCGATGGTGATGCACGAATTCCGGCGATATGCACCGCTTGCTCTTGGGTGGGTGTTTCCCTTTTCTGAATGAACAGAGAGATAGCGAAACCGCGTCCAGTGGAATCGGCCACGTTTATCACAGCAAAGCAAGAGATTGGCGTACGTTATGCTTTCTTCATCCACCCAGGTGCCTCATGTTGTTTGCCAAGTTTCCCACCATGCCAATCTCTCCCAGCGTGTCATTCAATCCCTAGCAGCTTATACAGGGCATGCATCCATTCATCTGGCACAGCGACCATTCTTTGTGTTTTGGTGCATGGGCCAGATCAGCAGGTGGTGTGATTTTAGTAGGGTATGCTCAACCTCACTGATCTGGGGCGGGAACAGGGGATTGTCTCTCTGGGAATGCGACAAGACGCTGACTCTTGCGCTTGACGTATGCACCGCTTACTTCGAGCCCGTCTATTTCCTGAGTGCCTTGTGGCCATGTGCTGGTCAGTGCTCAAGTTGTCGCCTTTCTGGACTAACACTGAATCTTTGTTCTAGAGCTAAGACGCCGGTTGCCAGGTATACGTGAACAACTCGCTGATGCTTGCAGAGAGGCAGGTCGTCCGTTGCCACCCCCATGCTCTACGATCGTAGAATGAGAGCAATAATTTGTTGTAATTAGTGTTGTTACCGATATACCCAGAAAAGGAAATGAAGTGGCTGCTAGTATGGTCACGGACGAACTTAAACCCGAAATGCGCACTGCTGAGCGTGCATTGACGTTGACTGTGACCAACGTGATAAGTGTCTTGGAGATCCATGGACCACGTTCGCCTCGCTCAATCTTCTCTCACAACTTCAGATTCAACAACAACGCTCCCACTCGACGAGCAACCCGCCACAACCACAACTCTCAAACGACCACCCTCTCCTTCCTTTGACTGTACAGACGACGAGATCACAAGGAAGAGGTTCAAGGAGGACCAATCAGAAGACCAAATGCAAATGCAAATACCAACGTCATCCCCCTCTAAATACGGCGCCCTCATCGAGGATCTCGCGCAGGAACTTCAGTGCGGTTGTTGTGCCGAACTCGTCTACCGACCTGTCGTCGTGTCCCCCTGCCAACATTTCTTTTGTGGAAGGTATGCTTGGCCGATGTGTTTGCGTCGTTTTGAATCGCTGACCCTCGGGGCTACAGCTGTTGTGTGCTTTGGATAAGGGTGAGTTGTTATTCAGGACCCGGTGCCACGACTATGGCTTGCATGCGCTGGCTTGGTTTAATCAAACGCATCAACGTAGGCGCTAACTAGATTGATCTCCAGAACGGTGGCACCAACTGTCCAGCCTGTAGAGGCGTCTCAAATTTCGTCACGCCCTCTCGTCCTCTTCAGACGATCGTCGATGTCCTGCTACGCGCAGAACCCTCCAGAACGCGCACGGAACGCGAGCAAATGCAGGCCGACGAAGTCTATAAAGCTGGCTCATCGATGAGGGTGTGTTATCGTTTATTTATATCCGCACAGTCATGTGTCTCGAACATTCCTGCCAGATCCCAACTCCCCGAGAAGCATCTCCAGAACCGAATCTCAACCAGAATTCAGACTATGCTCGTCCGTGTCCGCATTGCGGGCCGGATAACCCGTACGGGTGGAGATGTCCACAGCCAATCATGGACTTTTCGGTGGACCCTGAACAGGCTTGGCATCTCGACGATGGTGCGCCTCCGGGACATGGATACTGTGGTAACTGGTATGAACACCTTTGCGCGTCTTTATCTTCCAGCATGACTTATAGTTACCAGCGAGATGTTGCTCGCCCTTGGAGCCCCCATCACGTCCAAATGTGATTTCTGCCAAGTGTCGTTTTGCGGAATCAACGTTCAGGGTAGATGCACTGCTTCTAATTTAGCTGCTCAACACCCCCACAACATGAGCGACATCGGCGACCTCATTCAGTCGTCCGAGGTCTACGAGTGCTTTGAAAACAACACTGTGGAAGTCGAAATCATGTTGGATTACCTATCCAATAGACAAATCACCCCGAGACAAATCTACCGTGACGTGAGTTTGTTCGCGATGAAAGTCACTGAGTCGTTCAATGCATTGATTCCGCTTGCAGATCGTGCAGCACCTACAGTCACAGCCCAACGGTTTCAGACCCCTATTCGAATCGGACCTTTTTGTTGACATGCACAGTGTCGCAGCAGGCACCGACAACAACCCCAACGCTCCGCGAGCTCGCATCTGCAGACACTGTGCCACAGAAGTACTGCTCTGGGGCTTGAGGGAGTGGTGGATCCGCGAACGGCAAAAAGGTCACTTGGACGCAGCCATCGCGAACCGTCCCAATTGTGAGCAAGGTCAGTCGTGTGGCCGACAAAAAGATCTTGGTACGTCACGTCCCAGTTTTATGAACGACAGTTCGGGTCCCCTTTCTTGAGAGTGTGGCATCTGACACATTCGTCGTCGCTTGTAGCACATGCCAAAGAGTGTGAGTAGTTCCTGCCTCCTGTGCCACGTCGCAACCCTCTCTGACACACGTGTCGTCTTCGTCTTCGTCCGGGCAGATAATCATCTAATCTCGATTTCAACAACATCCCGATCGGTACAAGTGCCTGGGCCATCTGCAGAAGATCTTGCTGGGCAACTCCACCAAATGGAGACGCGACACAATGAGCCCGACCCAGTCATCGAGACCCAGATTGCCTGGGAGAATGTTCACACCGAGCCTGTCGTGGATATGGGAGCGACTCTGGCGGCCGAGAGCGGCGCCGACGATAGACCAAACGCACCGGTACCGTAGAGGGTTTATCTACAGACAGACCCATGAGAGATTTGACGTTTCGTTGCTATCGCATCGTGTTTTTTTTTCTTCATATATTCGGTTGTTCTCTTTCATGTTAAACTGGTATGATCGGGAAGGGGCATCGATCATTGTACCTAGATCATACGCATAGCCGGGGTTTTACATGTAAATTCTACAATTAATGACAAGGTACTGTTGAGAGCCGCCCCTCAGTGAGGTTGTGTATATCTGAACACAGAACAACATGTATGAACGAGTGATGTGTAGATCGCGCAAAAATGCATACAAAAAGAGAGATTGGAAGAAAGAGATAGTAAAAAAAAGTAAAAAAAAAGTCTGCCCCCATGCTATATCGCATTTTCTAGTCCACCGTACATGGCGACATCAGCGCTCCCGTGCCGACGTGCACGCTCCGAACGAACAGATACCTTGTCCTGTGCGAGCAACTTCCGCCGCTGACGCTCCTTGAGCTCTTCAGCCAGCCGCTCTAGCCTCGCCTTTTGCTCCGCCTTTTTCATCTTCTTCGCCTCTGCCTTGTGCGACTTCTCCTCCGTCGTGACTACCCGCCTGGACCGGGACGTGCTCACGCTGTGCGCCGTCGACGGTGGTTCCGTCCCACTGTCGGACGACTTCGAGGGCGACATGATACGCGTCAACGAGAGCTTCCCGGCCATACCCGGTCGCGGACTGCCGCCGCGTGCTAGCGCCGTACCAGGCAGCGGCGGTGGTGGCGGCAGTTGGTAATTCGTCCGGCTCGAGGACGCAGAGTACAACGGGCTCGCATTGAACGTGGACGGCGAGTTCGCCACGACCGCAAAGGGGACTTTGGGCGGCGGCACATTGACGCGGAGATCCCCGAAATTCCGGTTCTTCGTCCGCATTGCAAAGCTACGCAGAGGTGCCAAGTGAGAGTCTTGCTCCGAATGAGGGTCTGTGGGTGCGAAGATAACGCTTCCAGAGCTTTGCGAACCACGACGGCCCGTCGACCGGCCCTCGATGGACCGCTCCTCGATGATGGCGAGGGCATGTGAGGGGATAGCGTAGTCGACGGGAGTTCTGAGAGTGGCTGCTGGGCTTCTTGGCGGAGAACATGATTGTGAATGTAATGAGCTGGCAGAGGTGGTCGAAGAAGAAAGTGAGGGGGTATCGGAGTCACTAGTACTCATGCCAGCACTGGAATGAGTGCGTGCACGAGCGCGACGAGGGAGGCGAAAAGCGGGAAAGCTGGGACGGAAGGAAGTATTCGAGTCCCAGCTGTCGTCTGTAAATGGTTCGAATTCAGTGTCGGAGGGAGTCAAGGCATCAGAGAATGAGGGGTGGAGAGGGGAGAGAGGCTCTTCGTATTCCAGAAGGAGGTAAGGTGGGACATGCGCCCTCCCTCGGCGCGGCTTGAGGCTAGCATCGATGTAATCATCGTCAGCTTCGTCCAGCGCAACTCCATTCGCCTCTTGCTCTTCAGCAGCGCTGCATGTATACGAGACGGCGGGGGAGAGCAGTTCTGCAACGGCACAGAGCTCAAAGTCCGTTTGTTCAGAGACGATGCTGAATGGCCTCTTGTGCTCTGCCATTCTCCGGCTCCGTGGTAGCTTCAGGGTACTTTGGGAGAGGGACGCCTTATGCGAATACTCGTTTATTTGAGAGTCTGCATCTGACGCGGTAGCCGAAATTTGATACGGCCCTCGGTCCAGAGTGGGAACAGCTACATGACGTGCAATCACAGGATTAGAATTTGCGACTGTTTTACCCACGGCTTGACATCGGACGTGTATCCTACTTACTGATTTTTGCGACGTTCCCCCTGCCTGTCCCACCGTTTTGGGGATCGAGGGTCGGCAGCCTGGCATCTGACGCGCCTCGGGTCCGAGCTGATGATCCCAGCGTTTCTTCTGACGCGCGCCCTTGGTGGTCACTGTCGCCTGGGTCGATATTACGATTACCCCCGCCGCCGCCTCTACTATCCGCGCGAGAACGGCCCGTCCTTTTCTGGCTATACGACTAGACGATTGAAGTTATCATCAGCTACACGCTTTACAACATGTGGTAGAAATCTTACCATAACGGTCTTCAGAGCACTACACTCTAGCGTAAATACACTATATTAAACATTTTTAAAGGAAAAACGCACCGTATTTGGAGACTCCGACAACTACAGAGTGTGGCTACTTCGTAAACTCCAACAGAAGTCGAATTGGATAGGGCGCGGTGCATCGCATGCTTCACTAAAGCTTCCAGATGGGTGATCTGATACGTATTAGAGAGGATCAACAGCTGACTCAGAACCGCGGGAGCATGTTGAAGAGGAGTGATGAGTGCGAGGGAATAAAAATACTGCAATAATGCCAATGTGATCGGGTACGGTTCCGATAGATGAAAAGTGCGGGGCGTCAACCGCGGATCTGGCCGAGCCTCTGACGAGTCTGGCGCTCCTGGTAGGTCCGGAAGTCCGACATCCATAGAAGAGGAAGGTAAAATTTCGATAGCCTGACGAGCGCGTTCCAAGAATTTTATGCGTTGGTCCTTGAACCAGGGCCACCTATCCTCCAAAGTCCTTCTCGAACATTTGATCTTGCGGCCATCATCACAGACAATCTCGAAATCCGCCAACACCCCTTCTTCCAGCGCAGACAAACCGAACTCCTGCATAGGAATATCAAGCATCAAGGGTGGCGGTTGGTAGATGCCAAACGACTCGAGGTCGACGACTGCGACATGATCCCAGCTGAGGAGTCGACGGTTGTAGTCCTCCACTAGATTTCCGTTGCGATTTCCGAATATGACGAATTTGTTGCCTTCTGGCCAAAGACAGGCCCGGAACCAGGAACCAGAGGCAACGGCATTTCCTGGATCAATGCGTGACCAGGTCATGGTGAGTAGATCGAGTGCCCAAATCGAGTAGGATTGGTATGTGTGGGCGAGGTAGGTACCAGCGATGATGAAATGGGTGCCCAGTATTGCACCGGAGGGAAATCGAAGGCCCGGAGGGAAAGAAGTTCCGGTCATGGCTGTGGAACGATCGGTAATAGTGAAGTCTGTGTCAGGCAACGGAGAAAAAACTTGGAGTTCGCGCTTAACATCCGTGAACTTGTAGCATGTTGTGAGCAAGGGATCACGATTATAAGCCAGGAGCGTACATTGTAATTGCTATAGAGATAAATGTCATTTGGAAAATCGTCGGTCGGGGAAGCAGAATATGGAAGATGCGTGAGGGATTCTGTGGAGGTGTAGTCTTGAGGAGCAGGCGACGACTTGTCTGGACGGAAGCGCATTCCGGGAGAGCCTAATATGGCGGTACTGTCAGTTGCGCCAGCCTCCTCTTGTGGTAGCCGAACGCGTTGGCTGGCGGAGACGGCCACACTACGGTAGGTTCCACAATGGTGGGGGTAGTTCTTCCGTTGCACCCAAGCTTTTCCGAGGAGGTCATAGACGTAAACGTCATCTAACCACACATTGGAGAGATCCTGACCGCCAATGATGAAGAGCCTGTCGGCTGTCACCGAGGAGAGATGTGCATATCGAGGTTTGGGGACGAGAGGTTCGGCGGGCGTATCTGAGGAGATGCCGTTCGTAGAGGAGGCGGGAAGCCAGTGCATTGTGGACAAGTCAAGAAATCGGATGTCGTTCAGAACGCAAAGATCCTCCGAGTTGGGTGAATTTGGGGGATTTCCCATTCCGCCAAAAATAACGAGTTGGTTGTTCCCTGAGGGATGTATGAGTGCACGAGTTGGGAGAAGGAAGGGGGGGACTTGCATGTTTCCGCGCTGTGAAAGTAACGAGGTTCGGGCAGATCGTCGTCGGCAAAGGGCGTCGTTTTGAGCCAAGTGAATGTTTGTAGATCGAAGACATAGAGGTCGGACACCATGCGTCGCTCGGTGACGAGACGACCGCCCTGGGGGAGGATCAGGACAGGAAACGGGGATGGGAGAAGCGGGAACTGACGAAGAGGTAGACTTTAGAGCCGACGACGGTGGTGGATGCGCCCTGTGAGGGGGGGGGCGGATCAAGACGAGGGTGGGTGAGGGAGAAGGGCTGTGTACTTACTACGAGCTTTGGGGGAACATCACCTTGAGATTTCCTACAAAAAGTGGTGAGGTCTGATATTGAGTGCATCGTGTCGGAGGAAGAAGGAAGGGGCAGAGATGAGTTGGTGGATGTTGAGAGGCTAAATAGTTTGTATCGGAGTGAGTTGACCTCGATCACTTTTCATCTGAGATCAGCCGTCGGCTCGTGCCGTGAGGTGAGTGACGTGACCACCACGTTTTCCTATTTTTTTTTTTGAAAGTTCCGATTGACCGAGAGTGGAAGTGGACTTGTCTGACGGAGCTCTCCGCTTCCTTGTAGCCCGTGTCGAGCGATGGACAGAGACGGGAGGGGGCGAGGCAGGAACGGGTGAACGTTCCGAGTTAAACTCGCATTTCCATGCGTTACTTATCGGCTTCTTATCGCAGCACGAATACCTCCAAACTTTATTCCCTTCCCCGCTCTACTCGCCTTTTGCCCCATTAACAGCAACCACATTGGCGAAATGAACTAGTTTGGCTTCTCTCGACATGGGACTGCCCACTGATCAGTGCCTCGCTAGATCGCAAGATGGCAACCAATTACTCATCTACACACATACTATTTCGTCATTCTAATCAAGCCACCACCCTGCAATAGTTAGCTCCCATCAACGTGACCATATTGACTGTGCTCGGCGTTCTTTTGACATTGCGAGCTAATCAACGTTCCTATGTACAATTATGAGAACGTGTGACATAAGTATGTTACTGGTAGTGAGGGCACCTTAGTGGCTCTGACAGTGGCAAAGTGACAGCCTTGCAGCACTGTCTTCAACAAAGAGGTGGTCTGCGGATGATTCCGAAGGCAGTCAAGCCAGCATGATCCGCTTCAAACCAATCCTAAATAGATCTTTATCGCGCTCCCTTCTCCTTCCTGGACGCGATTTCTCATCCAACTCAACACCATCCCTGAACATGTCCACCATAGACGTCGCGGAGACAAAAGACACCATCCAAGTCAACTCACACCCCCAGTACAACACACCAGATCACATCTCCCCACTCAATCTTCATCCCTCTCCCCTAGATCAATTCCACATCTGGTTCGATGAAGCCTGCAACGCCGGCGTCCGTGAACCAGAGACAATGTCTTTGTCCACCGCAACCGCATCCGGTATACCCTCTTCTCGCATGGTCCTCTTCAAACAGCTAGATAAGCGAGGATTCGTGTTTTACACAAATTATACATCTCGCAAGTCTAAAGAGCTCGACCAGAACCCCAACGCTGCTTTACTCTTCTTCTGGAGAGAGATGTCCAGACAGGTCAGGATTGTTGGCAAAGTAGAGAAGTTGAGCAAAGAGGAAAGCAAGCACTACTTCCAAAGTCGTCCTATTGGCAGTCAGATCGGCGCACTTGCGAGCAAGCAAAGCACCGTCATAGGTGAAACCGACCTCCAACAGAGACTCGAGAAACTTCAGAATTACTATGGGGTCGAAGAAGGCAAAGAAGTCAAGATTCCTCTCCCAGATTTTTGGGGTGGTTGGAGGGTTCTTCCAAGGTAGAAACCAACTTATTGGTGGACGCATCTGGTGCTGATTCCAATCAGTGAAGTGGAGTTTTGGCTCGGGAAGCCGTCTCGTCTTCACGATCGAGTCCGATACCTGCGCATCGACGGATCTTCTGATGAAGAACCCCACTGGACGATCGAAAGATTGTCTCCGTGAGGATTGGCATCAATCATTCGCAATATACATGCTCTATTGGCTACATCGCAGTTGGAGTACCGTACATGGTGTTCGGATCGCAAAATACCAGTAATATCGCACTCCGTCTTTTCAATTCTCACAGCTGACGGTATCGAATCTTTCATTACCATGCAAGTCGGAGATCAGGGCAAATCGAATTCGACTGAAACAAGTTCATTATCCCTGAACCAGACCTGGTACTCCTACATTAAAGGTTCATTCTGACCATACGAGGGTCACGGCCCAATCTCCGACTAGGTTCATATCGGAGTTCTGCGACCATCCCCTGGAACGGGTTGTTATTGCCTGCCAAGTGCGCAGTAAGTATGCGAGCACTAAGAACTTTGCCAGCGCTACAGCGACTTCTCGTTATGAGAAACAGCTAAGCGCCTCAATGCTTCTGATCTAGACTTCTCATACACTTTACCGTCGGCTCTATAATTGCGTTACGCACAGGCGCTCATAATGTTGCTACCAATAGAACTGACCCCCCAATTCCAGTGCTGTCGACTTCGAACGGTCTCAGCTGTCCGATGCAAACTCCGTTCCAACGACGACGGTCACGGTCAGAGCGCCGCAATTAATGGTCAATCTATGACACCGCTCACGGTTCAGCAATTAAGCCGAGACGATACATCTCCCGTGCGCCTTCTAATACTTGGGATGAAGTTCACCCCGATCTGCGACCACCAGTTTAGTCCCACGACGCGGATACAGAGTGCTACATAATGTCATTCGCGGGCGTTGCGCCTTGGTAGGACCTCCGCTCAGGGGGACGTCGGTTGATTTCAGGATCGCTCGCAGAAAGCAATTCTAGAGGTTCCGCGGCATTTCCGCCAAGTTCATCCACTTGATTCCGCTGCTAGTGCGGAATTTGCAAAGAGGGGGGACTTTTCGACAGGGATTCAACCATGGCAGACATGAAGGGCACAACTCCACTGCTCTGGGGTACTCGTCCCTGGGCCCTGGTACCTTCTCCCCTTCTCCTCTCTGTGATGGTTGGCATGCGAGCAGCGTAGCCCATCACATTTAAACAGCCTCAGATACTCAGGCCCAGGTGCATGTACATGAGGTTCGGAGCCATGAAGTGTTCATGTTAGACCTCACCGCGATGAAAGGGGCTAGCGAAGGGAGACCTCGCACGTTCCCTCAGACACTTGTAGATATGGTGAATGGCATTGCGGAAAACCTGACAATTTTTCCGACGAAAGATTTTGGCTCCAAGACAGAAATCCACGTGCACTATGGCAAGTGCAAGTAAATGGCAGTCGGTTGAATCATTTCTAGTTGTTCCTGATATTTGTGGAGGAAAATTCACCCAGGCCATCACCGTTGCACAAATTACGGTGAAGAAGCATAGATGATGGCGCTAGTCCGCGCTACTAAATGTTTAGCCCATATCTCGGAGTATCGCACCCGTGGAAGGTAGAATTTGGACTGTTGTCGCGGTTACAAGAACCTGCTCTCCGTTCCATCAGAGGTATAAGCCGCATCAACTACGGTGACATCATGCGTGGGCGCTCGAGCGCTCGGCAAGTGCAGCTCGGAAGAAGGAATGGTGATGTGAGTGCAGTCGTTCAAGATGATTCGAAGACTTGCGTTCAGTTTACGGCATCTCCAGAAATACTATTGTTTACCCCAGTGCCGCGAGGACATAACAAAGAAGGCTACCAGGGCGGAGAATGCGATCTGGCGGTCTTCACCATGTTCGGGGGCTATGCCAAAAAAAATACATAAAAGACCCCTTCGATACAAACAGTGGTGAATGGCAGCGGGCTGGCTGGCCAGTGATAAACGGAGAAGAATTAGCAGAGACGGGTAGAGCAGATGGGAGCTAGGTAATCAACGATTCACCTCGCTGGTCAATGCTTCCCTTGATTGATCATATCTCGGGGATAGGAGCATTGTAGATGGTTCATGTTTAATAACCGTGTGGACAAATAAGTTTGCGCGTACTATAAAAAGATTTATCTGAGGCCAGCTGGTTCACATGCTATCGAGCGTCCGATCAATGAACCTGAGATCAGTGAGCCCTGACCGAACGGAGATTTTGATCTGATTGGCTGAGTTTTGCCGCTGATACCTGGGAGTACGCGCTGCATAATCTATGCAATGAAACAGGATAGTAAGTCGAGGCAACAGCTAAACGAATGTATTGAAACACACTAGTAACGAGTCAACAAGGTTGGAAACCTTCAACTGTTTGATGTTTGTGGTGTGGGTCCGCGCAAGTTACATACATCGGTTAGCATCCACATTCCATGTCATGTCCGCTCGAAGTTCACAAGGGAAGCAGCTCTCCCGGACCGGAGGGCCATATCTGATGGGCTGAAGGCCATCACAGGCTGGAATAAGGTTGTGGCCAAAGATAACACTGAGAAGCACGATCAGAATCATGCGGTGACTAAAGAACAGGGATGCAAAGAAAAACATAGGCTTTCAGCGTCTAATGGACCTAGATCCAATATCCGCCGCCGACTGATAGAGGAATGTAGGGCCCATCGCTGAGCTACTTCACACAACGACAACTTCGGCAGATATTTGGTTAGGTTGGTTTCCAAGATGGATCGAGTGTTCGCATCCAGGGTATGATGCCGAAGCGTGACACAGTTGGCAAGACATCCACTAGGTGGGACGCTAGAAGACCCAAAGTTTGATGTTTGGCCGTCTTGAACAGCCCAGACTAACAGCATTTCGGGTAGTTGCGCTGCAAACCTAGGGTGTGCTGGCATTGGCGTCTGGATAATCAAGTGTCTCGAGGCTAAAGTTGTTGAATGACTGGCCCGAGAGCTATCAGCCCGCAGTAGTGTTGGTTTGACTTTGACGTAGTATTTTCCAAGTCCTCTCCGACATTACGTATGTGACCCGCAAATGCCACTTCGTCTACTTAGACTTGCACGACTCTCGGTGCATCCCTTTCGTGGCCAAAGCACTAGCATACGATCGCTTCACGGGCCTTCCAGCCTTCCACCTCCTCCTGCAGTCGTCTCTTTGGGCCTCGAGCACGAAAAGGAAGCGCGCGCCTGGTTGGCCAGCTTCCGAACCGCTGCGTCAGTCCCGAAACACCTGGTCGAACTATCTTTCTCCCGTAGCTCTGGTCCTGGTGGTCAAGTTGAGTATTTACTTCCCGCATCAGGCAGGCTTTGATGTTGGCTTGCGCTGACCCGTCGGGGCGATGTCAGAACGTCAACAAGCTATCCACCAAAGTGACCGCGCGGTGTCGCATCGACGCGCCATGGATACCACCCTGGGCTCGAGAGACCCTGATGCAGAGCGTGCGCTCGTATTGTTACGTTGCCACCCGTCGACCTGGCGATTGACTACAACACTTTGCAGCCGTACTATGCGAAATCGACACGCTCTCTACTGATGACATCTAGCGCCTCCCGCTCTCAAGCTTCCAATATTGATGACGTGCTTGCAAAGGTGTGCGCCAGTGATCTATTTCTCGCCTCGTCCGCTTAAGCCTGTGCGTCTTTCAGCTCCATGCATTGGTAGCGGAGTCGGCGGCGAGTCTGATCAAAGGATCTCCAACCCGGGAGCAACAAAAACGCGTGGCTGGCTTGCAAAAGGCCGATAATTTTCGCCGACGTCTACAGAAGGACAAACGCAGTACCGTGAAAAAGACTAGGGCCGGGAAAGACTGGGATTGACCCAGAACGTTTCTATTGGTCCCTTCTCTGCAGTGGTTTCTTTCAATGAAATGTCGGGATGTTCCACTCGAGACGAAGGATCGTGTTGTGTCTTCGGTTGCGGACAAACTCAATGGGCAGAGAGACATCCCACGCGTCTCTTTCTTTGCTCTTGCCTTATCAATGGAAGACCACTGCGCTCCTGGATGATGTATCACTGCAGTCGAGAAAACGACTGGATGTAGAACATACTTGAGCGAGTTGCCATTGGAGGGATAAAAGGATGGTCAGCAAATTCCAGGCTAAGTAAGTAACTGATTTACTGATTTGAGTCGTCGCACTCGATCGAACTCTATTCGTCGGCTCTTACTGCATGGATTGCACATGTGACGGGGATACGATAGTGATGCTGATCGGTATCGATGAATCCAGTCTCCAGGATGAACGGGAGACCAATTTACGTGACATAACACCTCAAACGTTCTGAATCACAACGTGCACCCAACCCTGTCCATGTCCGACATCACCGGTCACCGGTGTCACCCCAGTCCTCCCAACGGCGCAGTAAGCAACAGATGTGGTGCAGTAATTTCCAAGACCGATTGAAACGAGGTCGCGTAGGACTCCATCTTTAGACTTTTAGGGCGCCACATGATTTATATCCGAGTGATCGATTCAAGATTCCTCATATGTCGATCATCGTGGCCCATATGTCTATGTACTGTATGTAAGTATAAACGTCAGCGAGTCATCAGAAAGTTCCGTCCAGCACGGTCCAGGTGGCAGACGTACATATCGCTCGTCCGAGCAAGTGTGTACGTCTTCCAAGATAGCCGAGAGGTTGGTGTCATACTAGCATAACGACGAGGGACCTAAAAAGTTCCTCGGTAGCAGGAGTCTCGATCACGAGCGCATCGAGTGTCGACTCTTCACGATCTCGGTCTCGGACAAATTCCCGTCACGAGTAAGGTGGAAGCCATCTAGACTGCTTCAAGCAACCGAAGCAAATGCTCGAGATCCACAGAGTGGAATCTAGTGAGTTGATCCGTCCCCAAGCCGATCGCGCGATCGCAACTTCAAGCGAAGAACACGCCTTTGCGCCTGGCTGGAAGCGATCGAGCCGATGTCGGCCGCAAACGTACGAATCCAAATGGGAAAGTATGTGCTCAGTATCTTTCCCGCAACTCCAAAGCCAAAGAGTAACTTTGGTCATCTGAATTGGAATGTTCAATGAGAATTTCGTTCAAAGCAGGGCGATGGTCAAGGACACTATGTCAGAGGTCAAGCTTTCAAGCCTCTCCCTGTGCAGCCAACCAGCATGCCTTTGCCCTAGCCTCAAATGTCTGCTTGGCTCCAACTTGGCTCCCTCTTCATCGCCTTTGACCCACTTGCACATGGCGTCACCTTGCAACCCACGACCAAAGGAGAAGGAAATCTGGACAGAGAGAGCGGGGAGCCAGCAGGAGCTTTGTTCACGATGGCATTTACAGCGTTAAGATACTTGACAGAATCAGAGTCCGACAGCCCCCTAGGAGGGTCGTTTGTATGCGTAAACCTGTCAAAAGTCGAAGGCACTCAGAGAGGAAAAAAAAATACCCGCAACAGCTACAGGAACGGAACGAGCAAGTGCCGTTGCCGTCGCAAGACCAATAGCTTCGACTGACGTGGCTGGGTTGCGGGAAGGATGGTTTCATCAATGACCCTAAAGATACATGTATGATCAGACACATTTTTGTTCAGCAACACTCGCGGAACTCACCCTCGATTAAAACACCATATGCAACACAGAGAGCATAGATCATACGGATAATCTTGACGTGAACCTCTTCAGATCCGCATCCTCTACGAAATCGACGTCAGGCTCGACGATGGGAACAAGGCCAGCCTGCTGGCTTATCGCAGAAAACCGCGTTAAGCTCTCTGCCTGGACTTTGAGGGCAGCTTGGGTGGGAAGACGCCACTTAGTGAAGCGCGCTCCTGCCCTATAAGCCGCTTGTAGCCTAGGCAGAAGGTCGCCAGGACCTTGCGTAGCGGGCTCCAGTGGGGATATGGGCAAAGGGTGCGCATCGGTATCAGCACGCACTCCGTTGATTCCCCTCTTCGTCAAGACAAGGGCGAGTTGAAGTCTATGAACATCTCGTGGTACAAGATGACGCCCGAAATCTGATTTTCCATATTGAAGACGGTCGAGGAATGGGAGCCGTATTGAGACATGCATACCAGTCGAAAGCGACTCATAAAGACTCTCTCTCCAGCGTCGTCTACGCTCACGGTTCTGTTGGTCAGTATAGACCTTTGATTTTCCCTCTAGACCCTCGGCAGCCAACAGCCTGGCCTCAATCTCATCAATGGTCTTATCAGTAGCGTAGATACCCTTGCCGCGGGGATTAACCAAAGCTTGAGCCGTCGCGATCAAAGAGGTAGCGACAGCTGGAGAGTGATGAGGGTACAAATAGAGGTGTTCAGAATCGGCTGCAGCAGCAGCGCCTCCGCTGGCAGCGAAAATGTGACCGGATGTACTTGTTCTATTCAAGGACATGGTGATGCGTCAAGATCAAGAGATGAATGCAGAAATCAGGAGAATTCAAGGATGGCCCACTGCAGCTGGTCAGGTGAGATAGGTGCAGATGGTCATGCGACCCACAATATTAATATCTCGTCGGAAAGCCCGCTCCGGTGGAAGCCTGGAACGCGCCGATGAGAACTAGAACCATGATATGAATACCTTCATTTGCTACGTTTGTTCCAGGTTATGTTGGGTCGAAATGTTGTGTATGTACATGGCCAAACCAAGCGAACAAACAACAGTACTTCGTTTTGGCGTTTTCATGATACCACTCACACGCGGAGCGAGACAACTCAGTTCGCTGTTGCGGCCAACCCAGCAAGCGGCATCACTACGAGGGGTTTCCTGGGGTAGACATGCCTCCACGACCACTCGGCCAAATAGACGAACCACCGAAGACGATGGTGGCAACTCGGACTTTCGGGCGCCTTGGGTGTACTCGGGCTCCCGTTTTCTGACTTACACTACGATACCTCGTGAGGCTACTCGAAGTTCAAGTTTGCTGCGGCAGTCGTAACGCTCATACCAATGTCTAGTGACACTCCTTTATTGCACTTTCCTTGCCGACTGGGGTGACCGAGAGCATATATTCATGCCTGTGAGTTGCTTGCTCGGCGATCAGCGCTTGAATCAGCTCTGGCCAACCAACACCATGCATTTAGTTGCGTAGATGGGTATCACAGTATAAGCAATCAATTCTTTCCCTGTCTGCTGAGGAAGCTGCTCTTGTCGAAGGAAACAATGGACAGGGGGCCCCGCCCGCCGACAGCTCTCTGTCACAACCGGACAAGAGCTAATAGATACATTATTACTTCTTGGAGCCCGCGTGTTGCGAAAAAAAAAAGTAGCTACTGAGTACAGTACTATGCAGTGTGCCGATCTGGGGCAAGCTGTACATAAACTTTGATAGTAAAAACTATGCAGCTCCACCGGAACGATGCAGACCACACCAGCACCGTTTGTTCCACCTCCTCCACAGAATGGCTATCAACCGTTGTCCGGTGGGCATTCATAAGTTTCGGTATGATCTAACACCAGTCTCACTCTCGTTAAAATTGTCATACTAGAAGCTGAAATCTACGCCATCAAAAGGCAATACCTCGGGCTACTTCCTACACAACAGATAATCGACATTTGTCTGACGTTTGAAGCCCATGCACCTCTCCCTGTAAAAAGTTCGGTATGGCCATATGACATACGAGCAGTCATTGCCTCCATACTAGCCCAGAAAGCCCAGACTCTTCCATCCTCAGAGTCAAATACGTCTACGGAAACCCCTGCTCCCGATAGCTCGTCGGGAGAAAATTTAACACAACCCCAACCGAGTTCATCCCAGCAGTCGACACCTACTTTAACCCACGCTGGACTCACCGGAAGCGCGTCGTCCATCTCACAACCTATTACATCTCAACCACAGCATCCCCCAGGTTCACACTACCCTCATCAGCCCTACTACCATCCACATGCGCCTTACTATACCTCTCACGGGACATATAGCTACCCGCCTCCTTACCCTCCGTATCCGCAACCCACCGGAATGTACCCAGTCAATCCCGCAGGCCACCATCCCCCACTGTTCACCAATACACCACTTGCCCACCCTCCCCATCCTCCTTCAGAAGCACCTCCCCCAATCAATAACGTTGACGACCTTCCAAGTTACGAGGAGATGATCGTTGAAGCACTCTTGGATTCGGGTGACCCCGAAGGATGCGCACCAAAGAGTCTGTTCAGCTGGATGGCGATGCACTACCCTCTGCAAATGAATTTCCGTCCCTCAGCCAGTCAAGCTTTGCAAAAGGCTTTCAAGAGAGGTCGCCTAGAGAAAGGAAGTAACGGGAAATATCGACTCAACGAAAATTGGGAGGGTGGTAACGTACGTGTGCACGTTCCTCGTTCTTGCATGAGTATCTGCTTAGTTCAGGCTCCTTCTAGACTTCTAAGCGGACGACACGACGCCCGCAAACTCTCGCGCAATCTGCATTGCCTGGCCCACAGCAATCCTCGTCGTCGCCATTTACGCAGGCTTCTCTTGTTCCTCATGGAGCTACCAGTTTGCCAACGCGCCTTCCTCCACCCGGTCAACCTCCAGGATATGGCGGGTATCCTTTTGGATACCCATACCAAGGCACGGTAGGATCTGCGCTGCCACCGGTTCCACGGGACGGAGCGAGATCTGCCTCTCAGAAGCAAGCGCCCAATGCTGCCGACCATGAAACTGGGGAAGGCAGCGATGCTTGGGAGGCGGCGCAGAACATCCTGAAAGCCATAAATTTTGGACAACTTTTCCAAATGTCGGGCGAAGAAAACAATGCAGGAGAGTCTTCGACGTCTGCTCATTCACTGAACCAACAGACGATTGCGGGCAACAGTCACGATCCGTCGCCGGCTTCAGCTTCGAATGCAATGGCTGTAGAGGAATCTGTTAGCGGTCGCCTTGACGGCGCTGGGAAACCAACCGAACTCAATGCAGAGCAAAGAGCAGCGTTGCAAGCGCAGCTCGCGCTTCTGGCCGCGCAGTTGGCAGAAATGGCAGATGTCAGCGAAGACGAGCTATCACACAACCTGGAAGTGTCGGAAAGGGCCGTCGCGGTGTCGGACGCGCATACGCCCCAGGTCCTGGGCGAAGGATTAACCATGGGTCTGGGTGATGGTGAGGGCAGTGGTGATGATGATGACGACGACGACAATGAGGACATGATAGAGGTTTCGGTGCCGATGGAGGCTCTGTCAGCTTGAGTTGAAAGAAAGGCTCACGATCTTACTGTGCGTAGGTCAATCGCATCGTTCCTTTTCAAGAATCGAGACTCCGTGGCTATTCTCGTTTGAGTGGCCCGCACCTGCCTTGATCTTGTTGGAGGTAAGAGCTACAAGCTGTGTCGATCTGCCCGAAATGAAAGAGTACTTGTCATTGCGGAACAACCTTGCGAACCGAGTTTACCTGTGGCCATCAATGGATCAGCTGTCGAAGCTGCCATTCTTCTAAGCATCGATCACGGTGTTATTTGGTCAAGGATACTGGACAGCGAAGTTTATAGCATAGCTTCTCGATCTTCCGATGACGCGTACTTCAGATTATGCGTAACTCATCAGAATACGATTGTGAATTCGCTGTGTCCAAGCCATTCCATGGCCCAACAGGATTGTCGTGGGCGGTTCCAAAAGAACGCCAGATGAGATGATTGATGACGATCAGCAACTTTCGACAATGTAGTATCTCTCTGACTATGGAGGGGTGTGTACACGCGAATGATCAACGTTTGACAGTGAACATACAGAACACATGATAGTCATACGCGACGGGAAGAAAAAAGGGTTCGTAAACGTCATATCTGGAGTTATCAATTGATCTTGAGTAGTTCTACCTCGAATATCAACGTAGAGTTTCCAGGGATCACAGGTGAGAATCCTCGATCGCCGTAGCCCTGTGTTACTGGTCAGAAATAGGGGGGCCGATATCGACACGGACGCCTACATAATCCGGGGTAATAATCAATGTTGCCTTCTGACCGAGCGACAATTTCGGGACACCTGTAGGGAGTCAACGTCGTCAGACGGCAAAGTCGGACAAAGTCGAGCTCACCCTCGTCCCATCCCTTAATGACCTGTCCAACACCGATTTTGGTTACAAATGGTGTATTGCTGGCGATCGATGGGGGAGACGTTTGACGACGGCAGTAAAGAAGGAATCAAACACGAACGCACCGGTCCCTGCTCGAATCAAATTTTGAACCATCCATTAGTGTGCCGACGTAGTGTATTGTAACTTGATCTATCGCGATGTCAGCACGATGCGTCGGGGATTGCGGGGGTGAACCTAGACGTACCTCCTTTTTGCGGGTAGTTAGTGCGATCACCGAGAGCATTCGGATCGACTTTGATGGTAACGCCCTAGAAGACTGTGTCAGGACGTGAGGTTGCTGGCGGGCGGGGCGGAGGAGAACTCACCATTGTACACAAGATCGATGACCAAGACGTGGTGGTGCAGAGAATAGGAACTTGTGGCACTTATAGTGGCAGGGGGGCGGAGTGCGGATCTTGATCCGATCTGGCATGGATTCAGTGATTCCGATGGCTTCGTGATCACACCTCGATTGGTTATCGATGTCGATGTTCGCTATCTGGTGTGATATATGATAATATGATATGTCCTCGTCGTTCGGAAAAAGAAATCGTGACGACATGTCCACTTCTCTTTCTTATCTTTTGCCAGTGGCTGAACCTTCGACGACGAAGCGATTTTCCATTCAGCAAAGCCGCGTCGAGGAGACGATAACCATGCATGGGCTGAAGAAGACCAGATGATCGATTGGTTTATCGATTGAAAGGTTATCTCATCAGCTATGAATAGCGTCCCACGCGAGGAAGATGGAGATTTCCGTTGCTGGCGAAAAAAAAGGGGGTGCTTGCAAGGGATGATGGCACACTTTACGAAGAGACGCACGACGAGTCTGCGGCAGCATGCGAAATAGGACCCGGCGTCGATGCAAACATATAAAACTGGCCAGGTCACCTGCTGGGAGGTTTAGTACTTGAAATCAGATTGACCACCAATGATGGAAACTTGGTATTAATCGAACCGGTGATCACATCAACTTGTTCGAAATAGAGGAGATGCATGTCAGAAAGCAAGAACAGAAAACATTTTTCTCGATCGAAAAGTGGATCCAGTGGCTAGCTTTGTTGTGTGCACTCACATTCCGAGTCCTCTCACGAAAGACGGAGTGGGCAAACACAGGGTCACCGTAAGCAGCATGGCTGTTGTGCACCGGAAGTGTAGTCAGAGAAATTTGATCTGATCAGTGACGAAGAAATAGCAGAGACACGAAGGGAAGCCAATAGGTGAGAAAAAGACATGCATTCAAGGCAACGACTCTGACAAGTGGCAGTCCAAACACGGTACCAGAGGTAGCTTATTGCCAGCGGCGGCTCCTTCCATGGCACGGAACCTACTTGCAGTGAACACGTTGTCTTGACTCTATCTTCTCACTCACGACGCTATTTTATTCCTATTCCATGCGGCCTGGCAAGTCTGCCTGCATGCCTTGCAGCCATTTCGAGGTCAGCGGAGGTTTCCGTGGTCATTTTGGGAAGAACTTCGACCTTCCCGTCCCTTGGTGCTTGAACCCAAATAGTCTGTTCGTTTCACAGAGAATGTCGTCCCTTCAAGTTCCAAAGGTAAAAACAACCGACAGCGAATCAGCATCATCGCAGCAGTTCATTCTTCCCACCCAATCACCCACCGCGTTGTCGCCAATGACAACATCACCTCTGAGTCTCGCCAAATCGAGCATACTACCGTTGCTACCACGTACACGCCCGCAAGTGCGATCGGTGATTGCCGCAGTGAGCGGTTAGGTCGCCTCGAGCCTACTGGTGCGGATCTACTGCTGGGGTACACGGTGTACAGGTGGACCTACATGCGCCTCTTGCTCCATGTCCGCAACGAAGGGTCATGTTAACCCGTCATCGATCATCCCCGGATATATAGATGCGCTTTAACAGGGGCTTTGCACGTGCGGACAATGTGGCATTATGCGAGCTGAAGCCTCTCCGTTTTCATTGAAGCCATTTGCTCTTCACCGTCTTAATGAGACACACAAGGTTCACAAATCATTGTATTATGCACGGTTTCGTGGAGCCCCTACATGCTGATGTTATGCCCGAACTAGCAGTGGCACCTACCTGTTCGGTCTCGTCAGATGCAAAGGCAGCTTAGCCTCCTGGCATGTGAATTTGATTCATTGACTTCCTTACAACTACCCTTCATGGAAGCAAAGGCACATGGCTCAGACTCATCGATGCCAGTCAGCCGAGGTCGTCCATATTCGTCCAAAGGCACTGTACGTTCTCAAAGACGTCGTTCACTCGCTTGCCGCTCATGGAAATACAGATAAAGTAGATCTTTGGCCACGTCTGTCCAATGTGTCTTATGAACGCATTAATGAACGGTAGCAGACCACTAAATGATGTGAATGAGTTGGCACTCCCGCGGGCTTCGCTGGCCGCTTGCTGAGAAGCCTCGCACTTGACGCAAGGGTTGTTTATGGACTGGTGTGTGTCCACGGATTTTAACTCGTCAGGGAAAACCATCTCTCCAGTTGAATGGAGACCTTGCTTAGCGAGCGGACGCGAAATTCTATCGTGTCCCCCCCTCAGCGTCTAATTCCCCGGACAGGCAAGTCGAGCCCCAGGGAAACCGTTGCAGCACCAAGGTCGGGACGGGCAGTCCGAAATCACGGCAACGATGACTGCACGCTTGACAAGCGTATGATTTTTTCGTCAGTCGTCGGGCCGCGCGGGTCATGCAGCCAATTTGACCCGTCAGCCTAGCCGTGGTCTCGCTGGAGCACTCGGGCGGAGACGGAACGCGGATCAAGCGTATGGTCTCGAGAGTTGATGGATACGGTGAGTCATACGTAAATGAAAGGAAGCATATGGGTTCTCCGCATGATAGGTTCTGGTGTGTGTGTGCCCAGCGCAGCGACACAAGTCGACGAGCGTGGGTTTCCCATAGAGGCCTACTACTGCGAACAAATTTACCATCGGGATTCCCGCCGAAATAATTCCGTCTGTTTCTTTCCGTCTTTTTCATTTCGTTTACTTTTTTTTTTTTACCACGATGGCATCGGTTCTAGAACTCGGAACAGACCTGCCCCATCGGACGGCCTATCGACGAGACGAGCGCGGCCGATGATTGGCTTGTCCCAGGTTGACAGGAACACATTCGCATTCGCCAATCGGAATCCCCAGCCCGCACAGGGACCAGGGGAGGGGTCCTGTTTCTAACATTATGATCGCGCACCCGCGGTGGTTGCGCCGAGGAACCAATGGGTCCAGTTCCATCTAGTTCCATCTAGTTCCATCCTGGATCCAGAAGACCGAGTCTCAAGTTAGTTCCGAAAATTTTACAGGGATACAATGGAATAGAATATAGAATAAAATGCATAATAAAGTGAAATGGAAACGGATAACAACGTATTCGAATCGTTCCACTTGTGAGGCGCATATGCATGAACATGAAATCTCGGGAAATTAGGCATTTGACTGGAACAGTCCAGGCACAGGGTCTGACCCAGCCTTTGCCAAGTAAAGTGCGACCGGTGACTTTTAAGTGAACGATGGCTGGCCTGACACTGGTACAAAGATGGCGGTCTCCGCCGACACGCAGAAAGCGGAATCTGTGGGGCATGGGGTAAGGCTGCGAAGCTGCTGGTGAGCCTCGGGGGCGTTTGAGACGGATGACCGGTGACGTGTGGCAAATGAGACCTGATGAAACAAACGCCATGGCATGATGCGGCGTGGATTATCGGGTTCTGGTCCAGGTGCGGCGTCCCAGTGCTGGCACCCACGTTCGTGGCAGCCGTACTAATCATCCAGCGTGCCAGTAGTACTGCACGGATCTGGAAATGGGCGGAACAGAAGCACTGCACGGACACCCGCGGGGTGCGGAGGCTGGCTCCAAAGCCAGCACATCCTGCTCTGCGGACACATGATCACATGTGCGCGTCAGACCAACCACATCAACGTTTCCGCCATCATCCGGAGCAGATGCGCGCACTTGGCCAGGCTGAGATCAGAAAGCCGTCCATTCCCAGATCCAGTAACTAATACTACAACGCCACGACAAACCGATGCCACCGATGGCGAATCGCCAAGAATATAAAATCATAAGAAAAATGAAAATACTGAAGGTAATACCACAATCATTAACCCTCCAATCGAGTATGTACCCAACCAACCCGAGCAAAACTCGATGACTTGAATCCCGAGATAGGAAGACTATTAGTCCAAACTCCATAAGCTAACTGGTAATGTAAATGTGCAACTGGTGGTACAAATGTACAGGATAAAAAGAAAAGAAAAGAGAGAATATTATGGGTACAGGCGTATGGCACAGAGATATGAAACTTTTGCAGCCGGAATGTTATCATGTGGCCCAAGTCGAAGGTGGAGATGCAGCGCAATTAGGGAGACGACGAGGTTATAATGTGCGGATGATAAGAATGCGAGTGTGCGTTCATGCGTAATGCCGAGTAGAAATGCGAGAGAGAAAGTGTGAAATTGATAAGTCAGGGTATGTGTCGTCGGTTGGCGGTATAACCGTCGTCGTCGCTCCGCAGATGCAATCTGGGTATCGGTTCGTGATGTTCGAATGCAGGAGACATTCTACCACTTTCGTTCGGGACTTGTTTCCTTTCCATTGAAGAGAAAGAGACGCTTGAGAGGCTGGACAATCTCCACTTCGATTTCAACCTCCTTGAGGTGTCCGTCGACAAAGCGCCTTTCGATGCGCTTCTCCTTCTTTGGAGGAGGCATCATGACGGGGTATGTCTTGATATTATCGTATGACCACGAGCGAACTGAAGCATGATGAGCCATTGTCATAGACCAAGTAATGTGAATGCTCGTACCTTGCACCTGTGGTCGCGAAGAAGTGGATGCAGAGGTGCTGCACTGCTCGTTCCACATGCTGTCTTCACTGAGTTCACTAGGGTAGCGACTGAGCGGACTGCAGAGACTTGCAGAGGACAAGCTCTGGCCAGATGCACTGTGTGCCCTGAGAGTTACGTTGGGAACAAGCAGGCGACCTTCGGCACCGGGCTTTACGAGAGGAGTCTCTCGACGGCGACGAGAGGATGTGGACGTGGGAGACAAGGGAGGAACCGACTGGCCAGTAGAAGCAGTGTTTGGGAAGAGGGTAGTTCGGGACTCGCAACGCCGAGACAGAGGCAGGGAATATTTAGCGTAGAGTTCGTCGGTGTATGACTGACTGGAGCGGGGTAAATGTTGGGGCGACCGAGACTGTGCAAGGAAAGACGAGCATGAAGATGCCGTTACTTCGCTTGACGTCCACTGTACACCCCTGCTCGAGGTAGCGGTAAAGGAAGGTTTGCATGCGGCACCCACGGTAACCATGGAATCTGAGCGAGGAGAAAAGGAATAGACGGATTCACGCCAAGCGTCGCTACCGTCTGTCCAGCCTGGTATTGGTTTCTGGGGCGGAGGCAATTCGTTTCTTGAGGTGACATGTTTGGTGGCAGGGTCGGTACAAAGGGCAGCCTGGATTCGCTTAGCGGCCATCATAACACCGCCTTGGAAGTCGTTGCGGCACTCGGACTCGGCCGGAGAGGTGGATTGTGCAAGAAGGATAGGTGGCGGGGGAGGCATTGGTGGGAAATCGTAAATAGCGGCAAGCGTAGCAATGCTAGGGGAAAGGGGTGCGATGTCGGAGGAGGATGAGAGACAGGAGTCGTAGGATGAGCCGCTGGTGGACTCGTCCTCTGAATCACATGATAGTGGGCGTTCATAGGAATTATGGGGCACGGGAGGCATAGGGGGGGAGGAGCGGTCTGGATGGTAATTTATGGGGAGAGCAGCGTTGAATCTGCTGAGGTCGGCCATTCTGCAGTCGTCTGAACAGTAGAGGGGTATGGGGCCCTGATCGATCACGGTGCGAAGCTTTGTTGGTTGGATGGGCTTTGTTTGCGACTGGGGCTGGGAATGCGGGGGAGATGGGCGGGTCTTGTTGACTGCGACGTTGGAGTCTGAACGTTTGAGGGCGCCGTTGGGTTTGACGCGGCCGGTTCCCTGGACGAGGCCGCTGGCCTTGGGACGGATGGTGCCCGACTTTGTTCGGGAGGGACGTGTGGCGAGGTCTGGTTGTTGCATTTTGGGGGCTATAAAATGGGTGAGGAGGGGAGAGCGGGGGAGGCGGTGTAGTGCTTACGGGAGGCGGGGAGAGGATGGTCTTGTGGTACGGTGAAGCGCTTTGGCATGATCTGCCTGTCGCAAGCGGGGCACCAGGCGTCGTCGTAGTGTATGTCCATGAGAGGGAAGGGGAGGGGGAGAAGGGATATATAAGGGGGAGGGGAGGGACAATAGCGGGTGAGACAGAGAGAGAGAAGAGAAAAAAAGACCGCGTCCTTAATATCTGATTTGTCGATTCACATTTTAGCGGCATCCCGGATTCCCCGAAATATAAAATAAAAAATGCGCCCTTTCTTGTTTACAAGTTCCGTTATGAGCTTTGATTACTAATCATCAGCTACTCGTCTCAATCGGCAAGCCAACCGCGGGTCCTCGGGTGGTTCATCTTTTCCTTTTATGGAAATTACATGCTGTTGCGTGTGTCAAAATCCCACACTGATCCTGCACTCGCCACTCCTCGCCGCCCCGTACACGCACCGGCCCGTGTGTTGCGCCCTGTCTCACACACCGTCCCCGCCCATGAAACTAGCGCCACCGGTAATTCCCGCTTCCCCCGCTCGTTCCCCCCGCCGTCCATCCCTGCCCACCACTATCACCACGTGCCCAATCCAATTCCTCATCTATATCTGAATCCCCGCATCCACCTTTCCACCTTTCCCATCCTTTCCAACCCGTCCGGTTCGGCTGCTGAGCTCATTCGCTTCCTTCGCAACCGTCTCTCTCGTCCGTCGGGTCCCTCTTCCTCTCCCGCCCCCCACCCGTTCCCAGCCTGCCCTCCCTAACCGAGCAGGAACAGCTCTCATCAACGGCTACGTCACTAACCGCATGCTGATATAGGTGGCGTCCCCTTGTATCTCCCAACTAATCTCACATGTACAGTATACTATCTTTCGTACATGGCGTCCAACCGCCTTCCAAATTGTATTCTGTCATCTTCTAAATCAATGTGATTCGTCTGTACTGTTCCCCGCACTTCTTCGGATCCGGCCATCACAGTCAGTGTTGCACATCCTATGTTCCCCGCGCCCAAACACATAGCCCAATCCGGGAAAATGATGGGTCTGACGAATCAATACTTGCCTCCGTGCCCGTCGCATCTCCTGGGAACCGTGGTTCTCCAAGGGAACTAATCCATTTTTATGCAAATGCGCATGGACGACCGATCAACATCTTCTCACTGGCCAGATTCTCCAATTCGTCAGCTATCCCGACGGACCTCCCCTCGAATTGTCACAACGCGCGACCCATGTGCTTCTCGCATGCGAGTTCAAAACCATATCCAAAGGATGACAATCCTCATCGGAGACACGCACGCCAAGAATAATATTATCGGACACCATACATGATAGCGCGACCCAAATTCCCAGACACCACCTCGTTTCAACACATCCTCCATTGAGAAACTCGCCTCGGCCATCTGCACTCGGGGTACCTATCCGCTTCCTGTCATTCTCTGCCCCCGTCCGGCATGCCTGCCTCCGGGCCCGGGATCACAGCCCTCTGTGATGTCCAGTGCCTGCCCAGGATCCTTGGTCATTCTTTGATCCATGCACATAGCTTTACTCTACCGTTTGTGCTCGGCGGAGGTAACACTCCGGCCAATCCGTCAGCAAACCAAAAACACCTCCGGATGGACCAATGGTAATTGACTGGGTCTTAGAGCGTCTTCGTTGATCCGTGGCTCTCGGTTTAGGGACGCTCGGACAAGTTGACAACACAACCTCCACAATCCATCCCACAGCATCATCGCCGTGAAACATTGCCCCTGGGCCTCAGCTTGTTACGTTAGTCGTATCTGTGAGACTGTGGCTTCCCAGCCCAGTTGAGATGCGCCGGCAAGTCAACCTGGACGCGGGTAGAGTGGGAGTCATCGCCATCATCGTATTGACGCAAAGAATCACACTTTGGAGCAGATAAACTTTTTGCGTGTTCACATCATCATACGTCATACGTCTCTTGACCGACCATGAACCTCGAGCTTTCAAGGGAGGGGGAGGGGACGACGTGCTCCAAATCCGAGGACATCAATTCACCGTGATCACAGATTGGTTCCACGTACTGGTGGGTCTGAATCCGGGGACCGGCTGTCCAATTGCACACCGACCTGAATGCACATACACAACCGCATTGGGGGGTTGCTGCGGCCGATGCTGTCGGAGATGCTAAACCTCGTTTGGCTAGCCACGTACTGTTTCTTGAATGATTTGGTGAAGTACACCAAACCTAATTGTGATTAGCTTGGTACTAAATTAAATAGTGTGGGCGCTGGAGGACGTCCGTCGTTCATAGAAAACGGGAATTTTCGTTAATATACTACAGGCGAACAAACGTACATACATGGTAAGGAACTTTTCATCTTCAACTTATTACCATATGTAAGTACCAAACCCCGTCCGTTGTGTGCGGTGCACTTAAACCCTTCTGGATGAAGTGTGCCTTGTAGGTTCCAATACTGGGAAATCTCGCGCACGGTGATCGGGATCAGTTTTTACGTGGAGAAGTTGGTCCGACGCGATGCCAGCGATAGTTCACAAAGCGACGAATTCAAGACCTGATTTGTAAAATTTTCCTTGGACTGAGATGATCATGCACCATCGATAATCGCGAAGTCAAGCTCCCGGCTACAAGAGGCTCATACAGTTACTAGTGTCGAGTTCGATGCCCTGTGTTGTCTGTCTAATAAGCTTGGTGTCTGGTGGATTGGCTCTGAAACTCACCGACGTCCGCTGCGACATGGCATTCAATTTGCTTTTGGCGGACCTCCACACATTCAACTAGCGACAACCACTGTGGCATCGCTTCGATGTGGACTTGCCGAAATTAGTGAGGGGGCGAGCAGTGGAGACCCATTCCGACCACGCACTGCGGGCCATCGCAACAAAAAAAAACCACCCCAGAACGGTATTGGACGTTGGATTTCTCAACGCAATTCGCTGGGGCTAGCCGCGCACGCGGCAACTGCTTTTGAGAGTTTTAGCCTTTTTTCGATTCCCGGCCCGATCGGACGCGACGAGTTGTCCGTGCCCCATCGATCTTGTGGCCACTCACCCCAAGGCAAGTGATCATCACCGCCGTCCGCTCAACGCATGTCTGCTGAGGATCTATGCGACCCTCTCCTTGCTAATTAGGTTTGACTACGGTTGTTGGGCGTTGTTCCGATAGAATCGAGCCTATCGGCAAGTCATCGTCCGTAGTCCCCGCTAGTTCTTCAAACTGTCATCAACCGACATGTCAACGAACCACGGGTCGCTCCTCCCTCGCGACATCAGAGCCTTCCTTTCGAATTACCCGGGGATCCAAAAATCGGATCCAACCAGAGATCCTTCGGGCAACCATCTTTTCTACCTCAACCGGCTCCGATGTCGACCCGATAACTTGCTGATAGAAGAAATACACTCCAAGTGAGTAGCTGGGTGCTCCACGATTTCCCATCCAGACAAGAAGGGGACTGTAGATGGTACGCCGACTATGACGAACTGGAGAAAAATCACGCATACATACAATGGCTGTGGGGTTACCCTCTTTGTCAGATTGCCTGACCTGACGTGTCTGCCCACTTCAGATTTCCGATCCAAGAGGACGGCGTGAACACGGACGCTAATCGACTCCTACCCCACGAAATTGAAATGATGAAAAACGATCGAGAAATCATGTGCCGTTTGGTCAAGTCATATGAGATGATGCTTGATTTCTATGGTATGCGATTGTTGTCGGACGCGGGACTGGTCGGACGTGCACCATCGCCTTGTGATTTTAAATCACGCTACCGAAACCTCATCAGTGAGTGTGTCCCTATAAATAATCCCCATAACTTGAAATGCCGGTGGTCAGGGAAACCACACAACAATCTGCGCATCACTCGTATTTTCAAATCCCTGTCTGAGCTGGGGTTGGAGCGCTTGAACGCCGGGTTTCTTTTGCATGTCCTGAGCGAGCAGAGCGAGAATGATGAGCTCAATTCCGCATCGTTGCGGCAGAGTATGGACCAGTGGTGGGCCAATTGCATACGGGATGATCTCGAGCGAGAATGGGTTGGCCGAATGATAACAAAAGTTAGATCTGGAGGAGCGTTCACAAGGGAGATGTATGAGACCGCGATGGCAATAAGGGGGTCGACAAAACGGTTTTCTTCTCGCACATTCAATTAGAATGTGATGCTTGTATGTACATACGTTCCTCACTCTACATAAATATCATCTCTAGATGTCTATGGGCCTCGACGTATCTCATTTCAGGCTATAGGATTATAAATGACCCTGACGCATTACACAATAGGAACAAGAATGATACAAACGCCCGTACAGAGGACGGTTGAGATGATGACGTGAGCCAGACGCTACTATCAGCCGGCGCAATAACGTTACCAAGTGCAGCCTGTACTCACATAGGACCTAGCAAGACATAACCGGAAGACGGTGCGTTCATTGCAGACCCTGAAGCCTGGACATGATCGCGTCTTGTCTTTTCTGCAGATACATCGGGCTAATGGATTGCAAGAGTTCTTCGATCGACTCGTACGTCTGTCCACCATCGAGCTTTGAAACAGATCAACGACAACCCCCATCGTCCAAACCATGGAAACTCACCCGATAGCCACGAACATTCAAGGACACCTTGACGCTGTTCCCCTCCAGCAACGTCATAGTGGCATTCGCCTCGTGCGCAGACTGCTGTCTTGCGACTTCGTATCGAGTCAAGCCAAAGGACTGCTCGGAGAGGGCACGATTCAGTTCGTTGTGGTAGAAACTGGACGGGGAAGAAGGCATGTTGGAAACGTCCTGGCGATCTCGTCGGCACTGTTCTGAACCTCTAGGAGAGATGCGGTTATATAGCCTCGCCATCCAGCTGCAAGGGCCGACCATGTTGTACTGCTGTCCAATCCAACTGAAACGACGGCAAAGCCACGACGACCAAGAGCAAGGGCGGAGAGAGAGAGATAATAGCAGCCCTTCGACAAATGACCATGATCACGGTTCGTCGCCCTGTTTCCGATCAAGTTTGTAATAATACTTCATATTCAGACACAAAGCTGTACTTGTCTGCACCCGGGTAATACCGCTACTGCACAATCAAGAGTAATGCTGTAGAAGAAATGAATGCGAAATGACGGATCATCTTGCTGTTTCGCCCGTTCGAACCACGAAGGACGTTTCAGAGGGAGAGCGTGACCGGAGCTCCGGTGGGGCAAGCATATCAGCCTCCACAAGGAGCGCGCTAAAAAGGCAACCTTTGGTCGTTCACGGCCCCGAAGTTCCTCTCACCCTCTAGGAACCCTTGACTCGCTAGGTAATTGGCAACGAAACGCGGTCCGACAGTTCGCCGGAAAATGATTTTTATCGTAATTTCTCTTTCTGCATGGCCGACAGATTTACGTCGCATTGGAATACTGCCGGGCTTGAAGCGTATGCAAAACAAAAAATAAATCAAGGTGCGTGTCGTTAGGCACAGGGCTATCGGCTGAAGTGAAAGCCCTCTAGACAGGGGAACTGGACAAGGGGAACATAGTGCGATCTGCTTACGTTTGGCCAAAGAGGGTTGTGTCGTGTCGGAAAAAGAAGGCGGGTAAACTCCAACAAGTCACCATCTGGTTATCAACGCCGTGTGCCCTATAAGTTTACTCAATAACTCCTATCGCAAGAATTGACTGCCCTTGGTGTTGCATTTTTGGTGTCAGTGGTTCTAGAGCAGCGGCGCCATGTAAGGCACGAAGAATTCTTCTAGAACCAATTGCGAGAATGACTCATGACCATTGTGAGGTCTTCTTCAATGATAACCAGGAAAATCAGCTATCCAGCCGACTTCCGGTCCTACCATCCAGGGAAGATAAAATAGTAAAAGTGCGACTGGCCGGATCCCTGTAACACATCGTCATTACGTTTAAATAAATCAGAAAGTTCGACTTCCCGCTGGAACGGTAACGGTCCAATCGAACGCCCACACATGGAGACGTCGAAGTCACAAGACTGCGGTTGATTTGCAAAGCTCAGTTCCGCGTATAGGTTCAAACGGACATTTTATGTAAGTAACTTACCTGCAGACTTTCCGTTGGTATTATGATTTCGGGGTGGAACACGCATTGACCGGGAGGTTTGCACTGACCCGGGGTATTCCCCCTATCAAAGGCAATGCGAGTGCCGCTCGGGACTGACTTTACTGGACGACTCCAACGTGTCGTCATTTCGTAACGACTCATGGCATTGACCGAAATGCCACGTGTTACCTTTTTGGGGTGTGCTAACGCACTGCGGCGTCGAAAAGCGCCCATCCACTGACATCCGTCCCGCCTATACGCGTTCTCCGCAACATTGAACTTTTTAACATCCCCTGGCGGACCAGCATTGTATAACAATGGATGTAGTCAAGGCAGTGGAGACGTACATCACGAAGTTGGTGTCGACTCCTTCAGCAATGAAGGTCCTCCTTCTTGACACACACACAGTAAGGCTGTCTGCTTCGTGTTTCTGCGTGTTCACTTCCCCCCTGAATTTACCAGACACCGATCGTGTCGCTCGCATCCACACAGTCGACCCTCTTGTCCCACCAGGTGTATCTTACAGATCGAATCGATAATGGGTTGCGAAACCCAATGCCTCACATGAAATGTGTCTGTTTTCTACAACCTAGTGAGGCTAGCCTCGAGGCGGTGTGCGCAGAGCTGCGCGAGCCCAAGTATGGCGAATATTACTTGTGTCAGTGCGTGGATTCTTTCCGTAAGCTGGTATGCGTGCTAACGTTCGTCGATTTTATTGACCAGATTTCAGTAATGTTTTGAGTAAATCCTCGATCGAACGCCTTGCGGAGGTGGACGAGTTCGAGGTGGTGCGGGAAGTGCAGGTATACCTGGCCTTTTGTTCGTTGCATCGAATGGAGTTGATATATTTACAGGAATACTTTGCGGACTACGCGCCGCTTTTGCCTTGTTTGTTCACCCTCAATCACTTGCCCACAGTCAGCAAGCCTTTGTATGGATCATCTCCAAATAGCTGGGATAACGCCGCGCTAGAGCACACGGTAGAAGGAATTATAGCTGTGCTTCTCAGCTTGAAGAAGAAGCCTGTAATTCGGTACGAGAAAATGAGTGGTATGGCCCGGAAGTTGGCCGGCGAAGTCCAGGTGAGTCATTGTCTCGTAAGGCGGGCTTACCATATTCATGTTAGAGTAAAGCACCGGGTCCAGGCCGAGTCAGCTTTATTCGATTTCAGGCTTACGCAGGTTGCGCCGCTGTTACTCATCCTTGATCGGAGAAACGACCCTGTTACGCCATTGCTCTCTCAATGGACATATCAGGCTATGGTCCATGAGCTTCTCGGCATCCAGAATGGAAGGGTGAACCTGAGCTTGGTTCCGGATATCCAACCTGAACTTGCTGCAAGTCTGTTCCAGAAGAGTATCCCTCCACTTGTCTCTCACACGTTCGATAGGAAATCACTCTCACGACTTCCACTGATCCGTTCTTTCAAGCTCATTATCTGGCGACGTTCGGTGATCTCGGTACTTCGCTGAAAAATTATGTCCAGTCTTATCAATCGCGCTCACTTGCTCAATCTCCGTCGGCTATCAACTCGATATCGGATATGAAAAGGTTTGTCGAGGAGTATCCCGAGTTCAGGAAACTCGGCGGAAACGTTAGTAAACACGTCGCCCTCGTCGGGGAACTCAGTCGATTGGTTGAGAGGGATCATTTGTTGGACGTCGGTGAACTAGAGCAGGGCCTTGCAACCAGTTCAGGCTGTGATTTCAAGGTGTGTACAGCGTTTGAAATCCCACGTTTATCCCCAATCCTACCTTTGCATATAGACCGTGCAGGCTCTCGTATCGGATAACGCTGTACCGGCATGGAATAAACTCCGGGTTGTTATCTTATACGCATTACGCTATCAAAAGACACAAACCAACAACATTGCCACGCTTATTAATCTCCTTCTCGCCAACGGAGTATCACGGGAGGAAGCAAGGGTAGGTATATTCTATTCGGATCTCCTTGTTCGGTATTGATTAAGAACTATCTCGTTAGCTCGTTTATGTATTTTTGAACATTGCTGGTGCCGATCAACGGCAAGATGACCTATTTTCGACGGAGTCTTTGTTAGCCAAGGGTCGGTCTGCATTGAAAGGGTTGAAGGTAAATGATCTCCGTACTGTGACCAACATCTATTACAAAATGATCTAGGGTGTCGAAAACGTCTACACCCAACATACTCCACACCTCTCACAGACATTGGAAAACTTGTTCAGGGGGCGTTTGAAAGAAACCAGCTATCCATTCCAGGATGGTGCGGGAACGAACCTTGGCCTACAACGGTATATCGTATGATTCTGCTGGGTCTTTTTCACTAACGATCAGATCTTTGACAAGGTCGCAGGACATTATTATATTCATGATCGGCGGGACGACGTACGAAGAGGCGAAAACAATCGCTTTATTGAACCAAGACTCTGCTGCAACAGGAACGCGGGTGCTACTGGGCGGTACATGCGTCCACAACTCGTCCAGGTATTTGACTCCAATTACGCCTCATTGTGATTCGGTATTGACCCCCGCCACAGTTACGTAGAAATGGTTCGGGCATCGACAGAGAACTTTCCCAGTTCTGTGTACGAGCCACCACCGGAGTCATCGTTGAATGCGCCATCGCTCAATCTCAATTTGGGTGGTGTCAACGTCAGTCTTGGTGGGCCAGGTGGCTCAGGGGTGTACAGATCGAGTTCGGACAATGTTGGTGTTCAGGCAGAAGGCATCAGAGACGGTGTGCGCAGTTTGATCGACAAGGTGAAGCAGGGCGTGGATAAGATAGGATTGTAACGGAGACATATGTATCTCGATAAATTCTTCTGCACGCTTCTAATTACCGCGTGATCGTCGGACTCGTACATAATAAAAGTGATTTGCTCTGGAGAGGACACGTCGTCTTTTTGTCACGTGACACGGAATTGAATCCAGCCATGCTCGGCAAAGTCTGATTTCTCATTTACTTTGTTTTTTTACACTTTCGCGGTCGTAGTATTCCATTGGCGTGATGGCAAAAGGATTTCTTTCAGGCCTCAAAGGCATTGATGCCTTTGGGAAGGTATGTCGTTGCTCTTGCCTTGCAACAGCACATCTCACCATGGTTAGACCACAGAAGACGTGAAAGTAAAGACACGCACTGGCGCTCTTTGTATGTCCAACATCATATTTTTCCTCGGTTGCTCAAACTCACAATCTCTGGGTCCTCAGTGACACTCATTTCAGCATGTATTATACTCGCTTTCACGACGATGGAGTTCTTCGATTACCGAAGGGTCGGAGTCGACACTTCTATCGTTGTCGACCGAAGTCGTGGGCAGAAACTGAGCGTGAAGCTGAACGTGACGTTCCCGCACGTTCCTTGCTACCGTGAGTGATGCCAAGCCGTTTTGTCATGTTCCGTCGTTGAACGTCTCTCTTGCCATTTTCGACGGGTGTACTCAGTGCTCAGCCTCGACGTCATGGACATATCTGGGGAACAACAACGCGATGTCTCCCATAGCATTATTAAAAAGCGACTCACAAAGGATGGTACCGATGTACCCAACCCTCGCGGTTGGGATCTGCGAAACGATATCGACAAGTTAGCCGAGAAGCGCGGGGCCGGTTACTGTGGCTCGTGTTTCGGTGGTGTACCGCCCGAGAGTGGTTGCTGCAATACTTGTGAGGAGGTTAGGCAGGCATACAACGACAAGGGTTGGAGTTTCACCACTCCCGACGACGTCGAACAGGTAAGTCGGATATATATCGAGCGAGGACTTGCGTGCTTAGCGTTATCGTCGTCAGTGCGTTCAAGAAGGGTGGTCGGATAAACTCAAAGAACAAGCAGAGGAAGGTTGCAGTGTCTCTGGACGGATTCGTGTAAACAAGGTCATAGGGAATATCAACATATCTCCAGGAAGATCATACCAAACGAACAGCCGGCATTTCTACGACATCGTACCCTACCTGAAGGACGAGAAGAACATCCATGACTTTTCTCATATCGTCGAAGAGCTCTCCTTTATGGCTGATGATGAGTACAACCCGACCAAGTCTAAGATTGGGAAGGAGATGAGGAAACGTATGGGTATTGAAGATAACCCATTGGATCATTATGAAGCCAGGGTTCGTCTATTGGAATCTCGCAAGCACTGGGTGTTGCTGACTCGTCTGTCGTGTAGACGACCAAGTCTCAGTACATGTTCCAGTACTTCCTCAAAGTCGTCTCAACACAGTTCAGGACCCTCGACGGCAAAGCGGTGTGTAGGACTCTTGATGGAAGGCGATGTGGACTGACTTTGTGTACAGATCAATACGCACCAATACAGTGTAACGCACTTTGAGCGAGACTTGATGAAAGGCGCAAGTGAAGAAGACAAACAGGGTGTCCAGACGCATCACACTTATTCGGGTGCACCAGGTACGTGACTGGGAGGAGTGGTGGGAGATGCAGCTGAATGAGCTTTGACATAGGCGCGTTCTTCAACTTTGAGATTTCGCCCATCCTTGTCGTCCACTCGGAAACAAGACAATCGTTTGCACATTTCCTCACGTCGTGAGTAAACGCTGGTTCTCCGTGATATTGTCTCTCATTCATTTTGTTTACAGTACATGTGCGATAGTCGGAGGAGTGTTGACTGTTGCCGCACTATTGGACAGCGTAATATTCGCGGCCGGCCGCCAGTTGAAGAAGGGCGGTAGCAGCAATGGGAGCGTAAAATTGCTATAGATGTCATGATACAAGTAGGTTACTATTCGTCTGCATATTTCACTGGCTATCAACTGCGGTTGTGACTGCACCGCGCCGACTAAGAGTGGACCGAGCATTCTTCGACAAGCATGCTTTCGAGGTCAGAATACTTTACTCTGCCTAACCCATCCTCGTTGTCGCTTGCGCGCTCGCCCTGGGCAGCCCACTTGGAGCTAGGGCGGGGGAATGTGTCATCCTCGGTAAAATTCTAGAGAAGGTCGGGTATATACGCGCTCGAGGTGGAGTGGAGAGTACCTTTGGAGGATGGCGAACAAAGTCGTCGTGAATGTTATGGTCGGTCGTCAACGGACGTCTGACCGTCTGAAAAGGCTTTTTGAAGGTCTGGCGCTGGTCTGTGCGTGCGGTGCCAGCCTTGCGGACGTCTTTGATGTGCTGGTGCATGATAATAATAGTGATGTCACAACTCGGCATTTCCCGAAATCTGTTGACCCATCTGCCACGATGAGCAAGACGCCCTCAGCCATCTTGTCTGACGCGCTCACGTCTTTTAATAGAGCAGCGACCCTCGCAGTGCGTCCTCCTCCCTTCTCTCCCTCCGCTCCTTCCCAACACATTCCCTCTAGTTCACCGCCGCTCAAGATCAGGCACGCAAGGATGTCACCCACGCAACCACCGACGCGCGCGAGGCCCGCAGAGAACGCGACGACGCCGTCAACGCTCTCCACGCCGCACAGCTCGAGGAGCATGCTTGGAAAGAAGAGACTGGTGTCTGGAAAGCCGCAGTACGCGAATTCCTTTGTTCGACGCGTCCTCTTGCTCACCTTTTGTACGCTAGACGAACCAAGCCGAACTGACTGTATGCGCGCTCTTTTGCTGCTCTGACGCGTCTCTGATCATATTCCATCGCCAGATCAGCCATCATCTCGAAACCATCGCCCAACTACGCCAAGAAGCCAACCAATGGAAGAATCAATGTCTCCGTCTCGAAGAGACTTCGAGACAGGAAGCCATCAGCTGGAAAGAACAGTTTCTTCGCGTGGAACAAGAGCGGTCAAAGCTCGCCCAACGAGTAGAAGAGCTTTTGGCGGATCAGATGAGTAACGTGCGTTTTCTCGATTCAGTGTGTATGTCAGACTGTTTGAACGGCTCTCTAGAGCGGACATGTTCAAGCGTCGACCGCACCATATACGCCCATGCCGAAGCATTCCGCCATGTCTGTATCCACGCGATTACAACTGTCTCCGAGTTCAGATCCCCCGATGCCCCCCGTGTCCAAAACAACTTCGAGCGCAAATCGAAATCGTCCAGGACCCAATTTGCAATTACCAACGCCATTATCTGAGAACCAACGCAGCTCACGCCAACGGCCAACTCAAGAGACCATTGCCCCCGTCTCCCACCCAGGATCGACGTCAAACAAGCCTCGTCAGATAGTCATTCGTCGCGTCCATGCCGTTGTAGAGGTCCCTGTGAAAGAAGAAAGCGTCGATCCAGAGGATGTAGGACCTGATTCACGTGTTTCAACCGCTACCTCGAATATTCCTTCGACCTCGAGTTCAGCACCCAAATCTGCCCATGTGACGAAGACTCCAAAGGCGTCTGGCAGAACTGCTAAATCCAGCAGGGTACCTACGCGCATGAAACGGAGACCACCCGTGAAACGAGCCTATGTCGAAATCGATGATCATTCGGACCAAGATGATGCCAGTCAGGATGCCGAGCAGAATGATGCAGATGAATTCCAACCCGTTTCAGATGGTGACGATGAATTACTGATGGGTATCGAGGTCAGCAAGCTTGAGCATAGTTCGCGGTTTCATCCTAACTGTTCCATTGATAGACCAATCGCAAAGAGGTCTATGGCATGAAGCGTGTAAGACAAGTTGAATCAGCCACGCCTAAACCAACTATCATACTGAAGAGACGGCGAGGGATTGGGAACCCCAAGAACAGTCTAGCTTTTGTCGGCGCTTCCAAGCCGTACTCAGGCCCCTAAGAACAGTCTGGCTTTTTTTCGGTGCTTCCAAGCCATGAATGCACATTCGAACACTGCTGGACATGAAATTTTTCTTGCGTTCAGGTTCACACTATCTATTTCCCTACTTACGATTGATCTGCCCCATATCGGAAACACATTTCCTATGAATTTTGGCTCTCGCTATGGTATCACCTATATGCAATGCCTTACAATCATGATTCTTACATGATATCGCTCCTGAATCGAAAGTCAATCGCATACAATAACCCCTTCAGTTGAGCTCCGGGACGCTAGCATTTTTGCCAACGAACTGTTCGAACCAGTTAAACACCTCATAATGCCACTTCAGACTGTTGCCAGCGTTCATCACCCAGTGGTTCTCGTCCGGGAAGATCACCAAGCGGGTAGGCACTCCGAGTCTATTTCCAGAGCATGGTGGCGTCAGCGCGAATACCAAAAAGGGCAAGCCAAGAGGAGGATACGCACTGTTGCAGCGCGTGCCATACCGCGATGCCGTCGGTCTCAGGCAAGCGGTAATCTTTGCTCCCGTGGATGATAAGCTGGGGCGTCGACCATTTTTTCACCGTGTACGCGGGACTATACCTGTAAATGTGTTCAGCCGTCAGATCAGAGCCGGGCGATCGGAGACGGCCGCCTACGTACTTGCGAGACACGGCAAAGGATTTTTCCTCCCAGGGAGCTCCTCCCCATTCGTGGTTGAACTGGCTAGACATGAAAAAGGGACTGACATGAAACGGAGAGACAGGTACGTACGAAAAAGAGCTCGTCGGTCGCATAACCGTTGTACGTGGTATCGAAAACCTAGAATGGTCTCAGAACCAACACCATCGAATGCCACAGGGATGAAACGAAAGAGACATACACCGTCATGGCACACCAAAGCTTTGAAGCCGAAACCGAACTCGGGGTTTCCTTGAATCCAACTTGGGAAATAAGCCGATCGTTAGCGCTCTCCCCGGACATACAAACGGTACAACCCACTTGATAGCGTAACCGCCCCAACTCGCGCCTGCGGCAACTGCGCGGTCACGATCAATCTAGTGGATGCTGTGAGAAACTCGGTAGGACTAGCGTTCAGATGCGGGTTACCTGAGGATAGTTCTGCAAGACATATTTCCAGCCATTCTGGAGATCCACGAATGGCTTTCCTCCCCAGTCCTCCTTGATTCCCTCAGTTAGGTCTAGGACGTTCGTCAGAGGACTGAGATACGATATGATGCAAAGAGTTGCGTACCTTGACCGAAAGAGGTGGAACCAGTCGGGTTAATCGCCACGACGACGTAACCCTGGTTTGCAAAGACTAGAAAGAATTGGAATAAAACAGAGACAACAGTCGGCGGAAAATCACTGACCATTAGGGTTCCAACGAGTAGACCAAGAATCAGCCCAGGCGGATTCGGGACCTAGATTACGCTCCGTCAGGCATCTCATCGAAAAGATGTGATCAATCTTACCACCGTGAATGAGCAGAACGACAGGCCATTTCTTCACGTCCGTGGACTTGTAGCCGGGAGGCGTGAGGATCCATCCATGGATGTCATGCTTCGCGCCTTTGAACCAGAACTCCTCGCCAGGGTGGAGGTGCTTGCCTTGAAGGGAAGTAGCCGAGAAGTTGGTGATCTGAGCGAGCTCGCCTTTGGCAGGGTTCGGTGCGTTCGTTTTGATGTCGGCTTCGACCTGAAGTAGGTTACCAAGAACGTACGCGTCGTTTGGGGACGTGAGCGACGACAGTGCAAAGAGGAGACGACCATTAGGAAGTACTTGCAAACCCGAAGCAGCGTGGGCGTCGGTCAAAGCAACGGGGGTATTGTATGGTGAGGCGAGTTTGGGATGCGCAGTTGATTCCTTGGGGGTAGGAGGGATCGGAAGCGTGAATATCTTAACTCTAGCAATGTCTTCAACTGTACAGTAGATGGATTCCCCGCTTTCCGAGAACTAAACGAAGGGAATGGTTGGCTATATTTGCCAGAGAATGCAACGTGAGAACATACCACCAGAGAGCTTGGAGAACGGTCCCAGTTTTGAGTGATTGTGAAGCTGACACTTTTCGCGAGGTCGCGTATAACAATCTTGGCCCTGGCCAGCGATTGAGACTAACTGGCTGAAAAGCGGCGAACCGACCTACCTGTCTGATTCGTGGCCGTCTTCATCAAGCTGCAGCCACGCCACCTTGTCACCCTGACGGTTGAATACTGGGGCGTGAGTTGCACCATGCTCGCCAGAGGTAAGCTCCACGAGTTTCGAGCCGTCAAAGCCAACGAGGTATATCTATGGTCGAGTCAGTAGCCAGATAGGAATCACTCAAAGAGGGAACCGCACATTCTGTTTGGTGTGAGTCGCTTTTGGAAGCTTGGGATCCTTCGAAGTGAAGATGATCTGGTTGTCTGATATATCGAAATCGTCCGTTCCACCAAATGGTTCGATAGGAGAACTCTAAAGATGAAGGATTGGTGAGTGACGGCATGCGTCGATTCAGAAAGTCGGCATACCAGATCAGTTCCCTGGAGAACGTTGGTGAAGTCCGCGCCGAGGACGACTTTCTCACTGTCCTTGTACAGACGCACGGTGAAGAGAGACTTGTGCTTGGGCCCGACCCAGGTATCCCACTGGCGCTCGAAATCCTTGTCGTATACCAAAGCGGTATTGCCGCGGTTCTCATACTTTTCGTCATTGTCCTTGACGGCTTTCAGATCGCCGTCTGCGTGGACGGAGGCGGAGAAGACGAGAACGCCAGCAGAGTGCGCATAGCGGAAGTCCGCGGCGGTAGTGACGGGGAAGGACCCGACGGAGACGGGCTTGCCTACGGTGATCGACTCCGAATCCGCGAGCGTGACGGGAATGGAAAACAGTTCCTGTTTCTTCTCCTTGCCTTCACCTGTCTCGACGACGTGCGCGATGGTACGCGCATCGAGCCAAAACGCATCGCCGCCGTCGGGAAGCGGAATACTATATGGGCTTGATCCGGTGACGATGGGCGCTACGGCGAGCGATTTGTGGGTTCTATGGGGACCAGTGAGACGGAGGAGAAAGGTCAGATCTGATATGACTCACTTGCGATCATCGAAGGAGTAGGTGCTGACGGGAATGAGAGCCAAATCGCCGGCCGGGTTGGGGAGGGGAGCACCCGGCCTGGGCAGGGTGAGCATATCCTGGGGGGAGAGAATTCCCGGTGCAGTTTTGAGAGCAAATTCTGTGGACATTGTCGAGACTGGAGCAACAACTCGGAGAGGCTGCTGGACGGAAAGACCGAGAAGATGGAGAGCAGTGTCAGGCAACCACATCTCGATAAAGACAGGCGTCGATATCGATCAACCGTCCGGCGAGTCCAGGTGGCCGGAGACCCACCAGCTTATAATACTCCAACGTCGCACGCGGTGACCTGCGCACTCTCACACGAGGACGAGAAAATCAAAGTCAATGATAACCAAGCAGCCATTAATGATCAGCTTCTATCGACACAGAGAAGATAACATGTGCTCGGTTACTACATGATGCTTTTGGCTCTAACAGTGTAAATTTGCATTATTTTTGTGCACTCACCCGGGCCAGAGCTCCGCTTCGTGTGAGTACAATGTTCTAATCCTCACAATGTTGATCAGATGGAGCAAAATTTCTCTCAAAGGATGCTGAAGACAAATGCTTGCGGTTGCAATCCACCAATCAATCGTCCGTAGGCTGAACTATTCCTAAATTCGACGATGGTATTGAAGAATGCATAGCGTCTGGGTAGCAGCGAGTACGTCGGTGCTTGCATTATTGAGATGTTCGGACTTGTTGTGCCATGCTCTGCGGTAAGTGAAATGTGGTATGACGAACAATTTTGAACTTGAGTGTCTCAGGGACGAGATCCGACTGGATCCGACTGAGGAAGAAACGAGTACGTCCGATGGGACAGTTGTAGTCTCGTGCATGCCCGCGCGCACAAATGTCTGGCACTGGTCGGGCCGAACCACCACCGATGTTATTCTCAAGGTGCGTCTCGTTCTGTAGTGATAAGATCTAACTTTGACCCTTTATCGGTACATATATAGACATCCACTCTGTGATTAATGTGATTGCCCAATCGCTGTCAATCATCAATGAAGTTGCTTAGTCGCATTCGTTCAGGTCATTCCCTACAAGCACGCAGCGCCCTTCGACTGGTAGAGGTACGCAGAGGATGATTAGGGTAAGGTGATATCATAAATGTGGACAGCGACTAAGTTGACTTCCACAGAGAATGTAATCTGGTTAGAGCGAATCCAATGTCGTACATGGTACGATACGCAGACACAAAACGAGTATGTCAAGTGACAACTCTGACTGTCATAACGCAATAACGGAGGGCAATGACAATATTGATTACACGCAGGTTTCTCCAGCAAGACATCTGCCAAAGCGCCGTGTTCGCACACTCGATAGGGGAGTCCTCATTGGCCCAGCCACCGGATACAGTCCGCGATATCCACCTCCCTCTACACCGCCGTCGAACGCACGTCGGAACGGATCGTACGGGGTCGCATATATAAAGGGAACATCCGCAGGTGTGTCGGCGTGGGTGGTTACGGGAAGAAAACCCTGTTGCAGCGCTCGTCCGCCCTCTGCCACAGTAGGCGTCGGATCCGGAAACGCGTCCTGTGGGATTGGCGCAGGTGAAACCGTGGCTGATGGACTGCCCGGGAGAAGTTCCTGGTTTCTATCCCAGCCTACCATGACCCGTGACACACCCTGTCGATGGGTCTTTTGGTCTCCACTTGGCGTTACAAGACCCTGGTTCGGTGGTGAAGGGACGGAAAGAGGCGCATGCGGATAAACGAAGGTGTTGTTCAATACGCGCATGTCCTCGTTGAACTTGCCGAGACCGAAAAAGGCGCGGAAGAAGACAACCGAAGAGCAGGCGAACAGGAACAAGATGATTCTATCCCAGAGCTTTGGAGTCAATTCGACATAACATGTACGTGTCATAGTACGTCGCTTCGATCTGTGGCAGTGTGTGCGTTCGGGCTGCGGGACTAGAGAAAGGAAGAGGCGCCGTGTGGGCGGGATGGGCGCCGAACAGCGTAGCTCGTCCCAACAGGTGTCGAGTGACGCAGCGTCGGACAGATACGAGTCTGGGCGAGTGTCTGACCGTCAGCGCGTGAGCTGAGAGAGGGGGCGGTGGGCGGGTGCGAAAAGGTGTGAATGATGTGTACTAAGTAATAGCTAGGACAAAGAGCGACTACTGTAGGAGCGATACTACGAAAAAAGGAAAGAGACGAAGACACTCCGAAGCCTTCTCACGCGCGCAGACTAATTAATCCTGCGCCCGCCTCAATCATCAACTTGAACTCGAGAACTTGCCACAACTTCACCAACATGCAAACTTCGCCGATTCCGTGACTGGAGCTCCATAGTATGAATTCCTGATCAATTGGATGTTGGATTTCATTGTACATCCTAATGCTGTATCACTTGGATTAAACCGAATATTCTGCTGATTCCAATATGACTTGCAGAATACATCTCTCATCGTCGGGCATTTCTCCCTTGTTGAAGTGGAAAACTGGGGGGTGACTTCCCCGGGTCAGACTCAGGCAGCCAAATGACCACCTCTGTTAGAGTCGGTTCAAGTTTTCGCTTCCGAACCAAGAATAGACCTGACTTCACTGGGACGAAACCACCACACTATAAGTAATTCATCTTCGTGGCATTAATTCTAGCTGTTGCCAGCATTCGGCAATTCGTGGCGTTTGTCCAGGAAGATAATCAGTCAACTGGGCATCCCCGGGCCAAGGGTGGTGTCGGCTCACAGTTGAGCTCGCGTGCTGTCTCGGCGCATACTAGACTGCGATACCGTCGGTCCCGGGCACGCATTCAAATCTCTGCCTCCACGGGTAATCCGTTCAGGCATTTGCTCACCGTCTAAGCGGCGGGGTTAAGTACACCCGGATCACATCTGTTGTCAGAGCCGAGATGCCCGATGATCGGAGACACGAGCATACCACTTGCGGGAGCCGTAAGTACTGCAAAGGCTTGAATTCTCTTCCCAGGAACGTCCTCCCCGCCCAGAATTGAATTAGCAATATATCAAAGTGATCCAGCCAATTGGATGGAGACATGCCGTGTGGAAAAGCTCGATCGTTGGTTGCATGGCCGCGCTGTCGTAGGCGATGTGGCATGCCAACCACCACGTCGAGACAATTCCACGGGGATCATGAAACTGCTAGACATGCCCCGTCGTTGCACGGGTTTTGAGGCAGAGAAAGTCAGTCGTCAGCGCGCCCTGGAGATGCGACCAGTACAGCCTGCTTGATGGTGCAACCGCCGGGGCCTGCACCATCAGCGACTGCGCACCCAGGTTTATAACCACCGTGGGCTTGGGGCTCCAACGCGGGGTAGGGCCGGAGTAGTTCTCGAAAACGTATTTCCGGCCAATTCACGAGCGGTATTGCTCCCGTCCTCCCCGATTCCGTCGGTTGGGTCTGACAGGACAAGAGATGCCGCACGGTGCGACTGAAAAGGTCGCGTGCCTCGATGGAAAGAGGTGAGACCGGTCGGATTAATCGCCACGACTCATGTAACTCCGTTTTGCACAGTTTCGCAATCACGGTCCGTTAGACCTGCATCCAGCAGCCCCAGAAGCCCTCAAGGTGTCGGGAAGTGAGATGTCACATGGCTGATCCGGCTGCGGTAGATGTTAATTTAAGCAGCCTGTAAACTTTGTCAGGAATAAACCAGATCCGAGTCAGGAAATGTACCTAACAAGGATTTGGTTGCGATCATTGTTGATAAGAATGAGAAGTCCAAGTCACCGGGAGGGAACAACTGGCCTAATCGACATGGCTCAGGGAAGACAGAACGCCAGGTATTCATTGGCATGGTGTAGGGCAATCACCAGCAGAAAATATCGACAAAGGACGAAACCAATAGCCTGTCCCAGATTTTCAAGCTGGCACACGCACAAAATAGCAAATCAGTACGAGCACACGGAAACGTGAGCAATGTCACACCAAGACAAGAAACGTGTTCCAAAGATCCGGAGAGCTTGATTAGATCGGCTACTCCTCGTCCATCTCGTCATCCTCGTCCGCATGCTCCTCCTCTGCAAGCACACCCTCTAGCTGTGTGACCACCCCTGTGTCAGAATCCCACCGTGCTTTTAGTCCCACTCTAAACTCGACCATTTTCTCCCCAATGAGCTTCAGCAGTTGTGCCTGCTCGCTAGTGAGCACTTTTCCTTTTTCGCATATCTTATGCGGTGTTTCCAACGTGGGCACACCCCTTTTCAGTGTCGTAGATAGCCCAAGCTTGCGCAGTTGAGGTTCTTCGTTATGGGGAAACGGTTCCGGTGGGTCGGAGTGTACTCGCATCACAGGTCCAGGGGCGAGTATTACCGTCCGGCTGGCAATATTGCCTGTCCTGGCAAAG